>SNQJ01S0004744.1:487516-514134 GCA_010110895.2 Picea sitchensis
AGATACAAAAACAACTTAAATAGTCTTGTTAGCAACAAATCCATTACATTTCTTACTAATAAACATAAGCTAAATATTGTTAATAGTATCCTTCTTCAGAATGGCCTCTACGAGATTCAGAGAGTACAAAGTGGTTTTTTAAAAGATTCGGTCCCACTTTTGAAAGATGTTATGTTGCTTGATTGAGTTCTCTATAGAAATGGACAAAACTGATATCTTGGAAAATACCAACTATAGTTTTGACTTTCCTAACTAAGGCCTGCAACCCAATATTTTGAATTTGCATCTGTCCATGCATCCATCGGATGACAATCAAGGAGTCTCCAAAAACTTGTAAGCTAATATCACCCTGTCCATAACAAATTTCAACAGATAAAAGAGAGCCATTAATTCTCCCTAGTTATTGGTTCCACAACCCAGGTTTGCCTTGAATTGGAAATAGTGAACTTCATTAAGTTAATAAATGAAACCAATGCCGACAGTCCTTTCTTGCCCTTGACAAAGCCCATCAAAGTGGCCCTGAGGCTTGGAGGTATCTACCTGCAAGTCACCAACCATCCTTGTCCTTCACTACTTTGGAAGATCTTTAAAAAAAGGAATTAAACCTAATAAATGTGCCGATACCTTGAATGTTGGAGGTAGAGAGTCCTCAAACAAGGAAACATTTTGTGCTAGCCATAACCCCCATAAAGTAAGATAGGGGATTGCTAGAAAGGTAGCCAACTCCAATCTAGTAAACTAGGGGTGTATATAGTCTTCTAAATAAGCTTATTCCACAAGTGCAAGAAACCGAGAGAAACTTTGATTTCTTTCCAAACCTGTAAGGAGTAAGATCAAAATAAAAAGAGACAAGTATTTGTTTCTTCTTGGTTGAGACAAAGAGGACACCTGTTAAGGCCCACTTTACCCCTATTTAGGTGTTGGTCCCAAGTCAAAACTTTGTATAACAGAGTGAGCCACATCGATAGCTTTTCCTTTAGCAATGCCTTGACCTTCCAAAGGGCTTTCCACCACCACCTGACATCTCCTCCTCGTCCAAACAAAACTTGATACCCCAACTTTACTGTGTAGTACCCTCCTTGTTTGTTGTAGCTCCAAATAAGCTTGTCGGTTTGATCACTTAACCTTATGTGGCCCTTATGAATCCCGGAAGCATAAATTTCCCAAAACCTAGCATAATCATCTTCTAAGCCAAGATCTCTTGGACTCTTCCACCCTTGTCTCCACAATAAAGTCGCTTTAGGATCATTGACTGAGCTGAGGTTTGGACTACCAAAATACCGCAAGAAGTTAACCATATCCTCAAGCAGAAAAATATTCCCATTGCAACCCATGATAGCATCCACTCCAATACAACCTTGATATGCATTACCAACACGCCAAGCTAAATGGGATCCAATAACTAGAAAAGAAAAGTGTCTTCCATTTGTTTGACACATTCTGAATAAACTTGTTTACTTTCCTATATATTAAATAATATAGATCCATATCCAAAATATTAAATGAGAAATATCTTAAACTATATCTTATTAAATGCTACACAGCTAAACATATCTCCTAATTATATCTCATTTAAAATCGCAACTACTGATGTATATTACTTACCTTAGAAGATAAGGGATGTAGGACATCTACATGGTGCCATCTTCAGATATGTGGGTGTGGGTGGAATATAGCATTCATCTGTCAAAATTGCTAATTGAGACAGGGAATAGGAGAATAGAAAATAGACATTTCCCTTCTCACATACGTAGAAACGCTGTATCAAGCTTACGGGCGTATCAAAATCGAAAGTAGATTCGCAGAGCAGCAGAACTCACAATACACGTAAGTGACCGCTAGATCAGAGTACTTGTCCGGATTCGAGCCAGAATTTTTGGAGGTGCCCGGTTACACGATGTGGGTATGTGCTTGATACCCATGTAATTGCATTTACCCATTGGGTTTTTGATATCGAGCCATATTCAGGTCCGAGAGGATCCGTATCAAGCGTATAAAAATGCCAGAATTAGGCATGGGCTTGGGCTGGAAAATGAGATCGATAGAAGGATTGTAGCTATACTATGATCCACTTCACAGATAAATGGTAATCTGATCTTGGGAAATGAAGAACAGGTGTGTATCACTGCCAGTTTTTGTTGTCTTGTCAGCGACAGCTTTCGTTTACTATACAACTGTATTCGTTGTCACCGACCAATGGCTGAGTTTAGGGACAGCGCCTGGTCTGCTGAACGCCATTATATTCACAGGATTAACAGCGATGTCAGTTTTATGCTATACACTTGCAATTATCAGGGATCCTGGTCAGGTCCCATCCTCCTATGTAGCGGATCTCGAAGACTCGGACTCTTCCATGCATGAGGTCAAGCGAAAGGTATGTTTTTCTTCTTTTATATCCATACCCATTTATGGGCTCTGTAATATTTTTTTTGATAAGTACGCTTTTGATCGATCGATCGGTGGGGAGCTACAAAAGCCAAAATTCTGTATCAACATGGTACAATACCCACTTTAACACTGGGGGAAACAGGTTTCAGCTTTGTTCCTCTTCTTCCCGAGACCAAAGCCTTTACCATCTCACAATGGGGTAATACCCCAATTTTGGGCTCTGTAAGATACCATCGTGTTGTTTTTGTTTGTATAGTCTAGGTCATCAAGTGCTTATGTTGTAATTTGCGAATTCTTAAAGCTTTTTTACAGATCTTGAACGGTTCGAAATTATGTTTTTCCATTCATTCTGAAACCTTTAGGTTAAAAAATTGCAATTGAGATCGCCTGCTATTGGAAAGCAAATACCTTACCTTTATTAAGAATCAAATATCTGGCAGGCTTTAAGCTTTAATAAATTTTCAGTCAGATTCTTGGGATCATTTAAGTTTTTAACATAAGAGTGAGAGTTCAGTGTTTGGAAGATTAGACAAAGAGAGACTTGGCTCATTTTAGAAGAAACGCAGATTGCATCTTTTGTTGAATGGGA
This sequence comes from Picea sitchensis, assembly GCA_010110895.2. Classification (NCBI taxonomy): domain Eukaryota; kingdom Viridiplantae; phylum Streptophyta; class Pinopsida; order Pinales; family Pinaceae; genus Picea; species Picea sitchensis. The sequence goes on from SNQJ01S0004744.1 coordinate 490,494, forward strand.
TATACTGGCAAACTTTTGGTCTTAAAACAAGAGTTAAAATCCGGTTTATGCAAGAGTAATCTGAACACTGATGGAGTCAGTTTAGGAGAGATGCGGATGGCATCATTACCTTATCTGAACCTTCTGGCTAAACTACTTGGAGCACTGGTTCAAAACTTTAATCACAAACACTCGTAGTGTATTGAGGCCTTCTTTTGGGATGGCTCTGACGAGTGTCACAAAAAACACAACCTAGACTCATGGTTCAAACCTGTCTCTGCTCATAAAATGGGACAGGTTAATTCGGTTATGAGTCAAACTCACTGCCAGTGCACCTTGCTTGCAGGCGGTGAGTTTGACTCACAGGTACTCGTGGGTTAGCCAAGTTTAGTTCCTAGTTTTTCCCAAATGAAATGATAGTCTTTTTAATTTTTTTGTATTACCTGTGCTTTTCATGAGTTTTTTTCTGAATCCTAGTCAAATTCTCTCTCCAGCCTTGCCAAGTTTTGTAACACTGGTTAGGACATTTATTTATTGCTTTCTCTTCATCAAATGCTTATTCCCTGATGCCCCTATCTATGTGACAGAAATATTAACAAGGCTTTTCTTAAAATAATCATTAACAAGGTTATCGGGTAGAAACCCTATGGTCTTATTTTCAACAGACATTCCTTTCCTTTCCTAAAACTCTTAGCTCAATGCCATCTGTCTTCTTTGAGCATCTTAATCCAACTAGTGATGGAAGCATTCATTCCTCAATGTATCTGCCTTCAGGTTCTCCATGTGAATACTTTAGGGGTTTTCTAACCAACTTCTGGTCAAGGTTGAATGTTACTCAAATACGAGCATATTTGAAAGTTATGCTCACTTGGTGTTACTCAAATACGAGCATATTTGAAAGTTATGCTCACTTGCAAGTTATCTTTCTTTGTTCATTTCATAATGAGATGCTGAGAAAATGCCCCTTTTTTAAGTCTTGAGAGGCACTTTATCCACCTCAACACCTTAGAATAACAACTGTTGTCAGACCCTCTTTCTTGATGAACTTTTTCTGTTCAAGGTACCTCGTGTAGAAGATTGTGAAGCTGCAAAACATGGTCATATTATTTTTCTAGTCTGAGTTGCCTAGCTTTACTATTTAGAGGAGAAGGACATACTCAGTTCACCTAGTTCAAAGGTTCATGCTTGTAGGCAATCCTATTCATAGTGAAGGCAAAAGAGGAAACACTTTAAGATAGTCAGCAGTACAAAAGAAAAAGATCAATAATTTTAAACCATAGTAATGAGGCCTCATTATAAGGTTCTTTTGAATTCATGATGAATGTTTCAGTCTTAGTCTTAGAAGAGCCACAACTACTATAGTAGGAGGCAGGGTGCACCTTAGAGTTTCACACTCAAGTTCAATTAATAGTAAGACACGAGCATTATCTTGTAGGAAAACTGTAACTTGTTATTCATATTGGAAAGCAAGGAGGTAATGAGGCCGTTTTAAGATGTGGACACCAATTGGATCAAACCTTTTTGGAGATGGCATCCATTAGTGGAGTTGACTCTATCTCAAGAGTGCCTATATGCTTTTATGTCTCACACTTTCCTACCACCCCGTGATCTAAGTTCCCTGGTTTGTGTTTGATTTGATGACAATGAAATTCAAAAAGATTTGCCAATGCAAAAAATATGATAAAATTTGCCTAGAATATGAAAAAAATTGCTGGTGCAAAAAATATGATAAAAAGTTGCCTGTGCAAAAAATACGATCTTAGCGGGTGGGGTGCCCAAAAACCTCCAGAGTTTGGAGTGATTTGTGCCTGAGATAGGCACATGGACCTATGAGAGGTTGTGGGTAATGTAGATTTTTGAGGAACTATGAGGGCTGCCCAACAGGCCTGTCTTATGACCTCTTGTTGGGCTCTAAGTTTGGTTATGCAAATCTGTCCTTTCCTGTGTTTTAGGACAGCAAACAGGTCTGTTTACTTCTGCCAGGAATTCTGCCCTCAATTGATGGTTATATGTTCTTTTATGGTGCCCTTGCAAGTAGTTTTAGTAACCAAGTGTTAGCACATGCAAACCTCAAAACATATAGCACTCCTATAGGATCTTAACAAGCTCCTACTGCTGATTTAAACACAAAGCATACATGAAAAATGAACAAAGGTATTTTTGGTCAACATGACCCTGGATAAAACCCCCCCGGGGAAAACCAATTTAGAATGAAAATGTAATATCTAAAGCATGAGATACAACAAGTAAGCAAATACAATGGAACTTGTACAAGTAGCAAGCTCCTCTCAAGCCTTGCTAGAAGGTTCCAAGAAGAATGTGCACAAGAAGATGCGCCCTCTCCCTTTGTTGCCTATCCCATTGAACTGAAGCACCCTTGATCCTCCCTTGACTGATGAAGAAGCCCTTGCATACTAGCAAGCTGTTGTATGTTACCTCCACACTGAATATGTCAGATCTGCAATATCTCAGGTAATGCTAGTGCCTGCTAAGCCTGCGCCCTCCTCCTAGAGTGCGCCCTTCTCAAAGCAAGAACACTCACCACAAAATAATAAGGGTCAAAGCCCCCATGACCATGAAAGTAGGCGCCCAAGCTTCCCTCATCCAATGCCTCCATTCTCTTCTCAATGCTCCCTCTCAAACTCTCCAAGTGAACAAACGAGTGAATGAGCTTCTCATGAGCCTATGCACCCCTCTTGAACCATCCATAAGGAAACCTAAAGATGAATGGCCTAGATCACTCCAAGCCACATCTAATCAATTGGTGAGATCATCCCAAAGGAATCTCACTAAGAAACCCACTTTGGGTTAAGTTTCCTAAGTTCACTTTATGTCCCTCAATTTACCCACAAAGTGAATTAATTGTCACTTTTGCCTTAAGTGACAAATTCCACCTTTTTGACTTAAGTGAAGTCCATGTGGAATTAGACATAAAGTACAAGGTACATAGTCACAAATATTTTCCTTTTGTGGTTAGAGACTCACAACCACAAGGGGACCACTTCCCAAGGTATACACCAAAACTCAACACTCCCTCTTATTGAGGAAAGTGTTTCTCACCAAGTCCATCTTGTCTCTGAAGTAGACATGCTTGCCCCTTGGTAAGGCCTTGGTGAGAATGTCTGCAACCTGCTCATTAGTCGGAATGTACTGAAGCTGTACTGCCCCTCGCTGAACCCAATCTCTGATTAAGTGGTATCTAATCTCTATATGCTTCGACCTGTCATGGAACATTGGATTCTCAGAGAGTTTGATACAACTCTGATTATCGCAGTGAACGACAGTCGGAGGCAACTCCTGACCAAATAATCCCACCAGTAACTTACGAAGCCAAATGGCCTCGCAATTGGCTTGACTGGTCGCCATATACTTTGCCTCGATTGAACTCAAAGCAACCGACTTCTGTTTTTGGCTGTACCAGGAAACAAGTCCCGATCCCAACCCAAAACAACACCCCGAGGTCCTCTTCCTGTCAATAGCCAACCAAACTCACTCCATCCCCTCTGACATAGTCCAGACCATAATCCACTGAACTTGCAATGTACCTCAAAACATGTTTTGCTCCAATCCAATGAACACTCCTCAACTCCACCATATATTGGTTGAGAGTGTTCACGACAAAACAAATATCTGGTCGAGTGTTTTGACCAGATACATCAACGATCTCATCAACTGCCTGTATCTTGTAGCATCCACCAACTGGGAATCTGAAGTGCTAAGCTTCTTCCAGTTGGTGGCCATGGGTGTCGACATAGCCTCCATTTGAAATCTGCTCAAGATGTCTGCAACATACTTCCCCTGTCCCAAGAAGATGTGACCCTCCTCTTGCCATATCTCCATGCCCAAGAAATAGTGCATCAAACTGATGTCAGTCATCTCAAACTTTGATGCAAGACTCATCTTGCACTCAACTATGAGATGCTCCGCTCTCGTGATGAACAAGTCATCCTCATACAAAATGAGAATAAGCGTGTCCTCACCTCTAATGATGTAATAGAGGTTAGGATCAACATCGCTCTTCTCAAACCCCATCTGAAGCAAATATGAGTCAATGTACGAATACCAAGCTTTGGGAGCTTGCTTCAGACCATACAGTGCCTTTCTTAGAAGGCACGCGTGAGATTCTCTCTCACACACCTCAAACCCATATGGCTGCTCAATGTACACCTCCTCCTCAATAAATCCATTGAGAAATGCAGTCTTTACATCCATCTGATGTATCCTCCAATGCATCTCTGCTGCTATGGCAATAATACTTCGAATGGAAGTGTATCTCGCAACTAGTGCGAATGTCTTATCATAATCAACTCCCTCTACCTTAGAGAATCCACGCGCCACAAACCGGGCCTTGTGTTTCTCTATGTTGCCATCTGTAGCATACTTGGTCTTATAGAACCATCTAGAAGTCACAAATGACTTTCCTACTGGCCTCGACACCACCTCCCATACATCATTGCGAGTCTTACTCCTCCAACATGGCCTCTCGCCAAACTTGCTGGTCAAATGCCTGTGCAAATGTCGTGGGCTCTGCATCTGTGATGCTCGTCACCATCACCAAGTAGGACTCGGCCTCTTTGGAGCTCTGCTCTCTCTGAACAATCTCATGGGCTCTCCTTGGCTTCCTTCAGGGTCTCCTGAAATCATCTCGGTTTGTTCTTCCCTGGAGTAACCAAAGGAGAAGTAATATCTTTGTGCCTAAGAGTCTCCGCCTCAGATCTAATCCCAACACTCTGAGATCCTAAAGCCTTTGCACCCTTTGGTTGAACCCTTTGCAACTGTGAACCTGAAGCTGTGCAAGGTGACCCCGTCACCCCTGAAACTGGTGCACTCGACACCTGAGGCTGTGCTCCCTTTGAAACATCAATTTGAGTCTTCGGGAACTCCTCAATACTGTCTCTTGACACGAGAGACCTCATGAAAGCTCTACGCTCCTCAAATCTAACATCTTTGATCACCAACACTCTCCGCTGTGATGGAATGTAGATCTGGTAGGCCTNTGAAACATCAATTTGAGTCTTCGGGAACTCCTCAATACTGTCTCTTGACACGAGAGACCTCATGAAAGCTCTACGCTCCTCAAATCTAACATCTTTGATCACCAACACTCTCCGCTGTGATGGAATGTAGATCTGGTAGGCCTTCGAGACCTCTGAGTAACCAACTAGGATCCCCTGCTGGGCTGTGGGGTCTAACTTTGTCCTCTTCTCTGAGGGGACATGAGAGTATGTCAAGCATCCAAAAATCCGAACGTGCTCAACATCAGGCCTCCTACTAATGAAGGCCTCCTCATGAGTCTTCTTCCCCAAAACCATGTGGGGACTCCTGTTCTGCAGATAAACTGCAACAACACTTGCCTCAGCCCATAGGTATAAAGGCAAAGTCTGATCATGCAACATAGATCTCGCTGCATTTGTAATGGCCCTGTTCTTCCTCTCGAAAACCCTATTTTGTTGGGGGTTGTAAGGCACGGTCATTTGTCTTCTGATCCCTCCTTGGGTATAAAAGTATGCAAACTCTATGGAGGCATACTCACCTCCATTGTCTGATCGCAAGACCTTGATCCTCTTTCTTTTCTGGTTTTCCACAAGAGCTTTGAACTCTTGGAACCTCTTGAAGACCTCACTCTTGGCCTTTAGGAAATAGATCCAGGTCTTCCTTGAGTGGTCATCTATGAATGTTAGATAATACTCACAACTACTCAAGGACATACGAGACATAGGCCCACACACATGTGTTTGTACTAAATCCAGTATCCTAGCTGACTTGCTGTCGTTGCTGGGGAAAACAACCTTGGGAAACTTACCAAGGGCACATCCTTTGCACACATCCCGATGCTCTAAGCTGAACTGTGGCACTCCTGTCACAACCTCTCTCATCCCTCCAAGAGCCCCATGATGAAGGTCAACCATCCTTCGATGCCACAACTCACACAACTGACTGCTGTTGTCGCTACTCGTTGCCAAAGCATGCAGGGGCTGAAAAATAAATCTGTATAGTTTACCATCCCTCACTCCAATCACCTGCCCTGAGGTGAGACGAGACCCCTTAGTGTGTATGAGGACCTCTGTCTTTCTGAAGGACACCTCAAGACCCCTATCCTGGAGGGTGGAAACTGATATCAGATTCTTTTTCAACCCAGGGATGTACAACGCATCCCTGAACAAAATGGGTGGCATACTCTCCCTCTGAAAAGTAACTGTGCCATGCCCAACAACTCTGACGATGGTGTCATCACCAAGAGCAATCTCCATCTTGACCTCTGGATCTCTAAGGTCAATGAAGTGCTCTCTAACACCAGTCATGTGGCTCGAAGCCCCGTTGTCTATATACCAAATGCTAGGTGTTGTCTCAATTGAAGTGCAACAAATAAGGAAGGCACACTGCCTCTCAAACTGTGCCTCAAACTGTGCCTCATCTGCTATAGTTGCTGTACTACTCGACCTCTTCTTCCTGTTGGGACACTGTCCAACATAGTGCCCCATTTTCTTACAAGCAAAGCACTTCACTTTGCTCATATCTCTCTTTTGCCCACTGCCACTCTCCTATGGTTTGGCCCCCATCTTGGGACCCTATCTAGCATCTTGACTGACCTTCCTCTTGCCCTTTGTCCAAAGAGCAAGATCCTCATCACCCTCAGATATACGCTGCTATCTTGAAGACCCAGAGCTGCATCTTAGCTCGTCCTAAACAAAGTTGTTCCAGAGTCTCTCCCGATTGGGCATGAGCTCTCGGGCCACTATGCCTTGCACAAATGAACCCCAAGGTTTGGAGAAGCCATTTAAGGCTGTCCTCACCAAAAAGTCTAGATCCACAATCTCTCCAACTGCTGCCAACTCATCTTGAATTTGTGTAAATCTCCCAAGGTATGATGTCACAAACTCAGACTTGAGCATCTGAATGCCCTTGAACTTCTCCTGTAGAACCATCTTACGGTTTTGATTGGGACTCTTGTAGAGCTTGCACAATGAGGCCTACATCTCAAAGGCATAGTCCTTCCCAGTCAAATGGGGTATGACATGGTCTCTCACTGCTTCACAAATAGTCCTCTTTGCCTTGATGTTCCTCTTGTTGAACTCTGCTACCAACAAGGGAGCAGTGACAAGAGGAATCACCACAGGAGCTTGAACTATATCCCATAGTTCAAGATCCTCCAAGACATATATGATCCTGGTCTTCCAAGGGGACCCATTGCTAGCTCCGGCTAGCCTATCCTTTGCCCTCATCTGAGACACCGACATGGCTGTCCTCTGAAAGTCAAACTGATGCTACACACTACAAAAGAGTATAGCCTCTCTCCTGTCAACATAGGTGTGAAAAAAGGCTGCCCAAACTGTCCAAAACAGTCCCACAAAACTGCCCACTGTATGCTCTACAAATCAGCCAAACTTAGCCACCAAGGCTCTGATACCATGTAGATTTCTGAGGAAATACGAGGGCTGCCCAACAGGCCTGTCTTATGACCTCTTGTTGGGCTCTAGGTTTGGTTATGCAAATCTGTCCTTTGCTGTGTTTTAGGACAGCAAACATGTCTGTTTACTTCTGCCCTCAATTGATGGTTATATGTTCTTTTAAGGTGCCCTTGCAAGTAGTTTAGTAACCAAGTGTTAGCACATGCAAACCTCAAAACATATAGCACTCCTCTAGGATCTTAACAATCTCCTACTGCTGATTTAAACACTAAGCATACATGAAAAATGAACACAGGTATTTTTGGTCAACATGACCCTGGATAAACCCCCCCCGGGGAAAACCAATTTAGAATGAAAGTGTATATATGTGATGTCTAAAGCATGAGATACAACAAGTAAGCAAACACAATGGAACTTGTACAAGTAGCAAGCTCCTCTCAAGCCTTGCTAGAAAGTTCCAAGAAGAATGCGCCCAAGAAGATGCGCCCTTTCCTTTTGTTGCCTATCCCACTAAACTGAAGCGCCCTTGATCCTCCCTTGACCGATAAGAAGCCCTTGAGGCTTGCATACAAACAAGTTGTTGTATGCTACCTCCACACTGAATCTATCAGATCTTCAATAGCTTAGGTAATGCTAGTGCCTGCTAAGCCTACGCCGTCCTCCTAGAGTGCGCCCTCCTCAAAGCAAGAACACTCACCACAAAATAATAAGGGTCAAAGTCTCCATGAGCCCTCCATGAAAGTAGGTGCCCAAGCTTCCCTCATCCAATGCCTCCATTCTCTTCTCAATGCTCCCTCTAAAACTCTCCAAGTGAACAAATGAGTGAATGAGCCTCTCATGAGCCTATGTGCCCCTCTTGAACCATCCATAAGGAAACCTAAAGATGAATGGCCTAGATCACTCCAAGCCACATATAATCAATGGGTGAGATCATCCCAAAAGAATCTCACTAAGAAACCCACTTTGGGTTAAGCTTGCTAAGTTCACTTTATGTCCCTCAATTCACCCACAAAGTGAATTAATTGTCACTTTTGCCTTAAGTGACAAATTCCACCTTTTTGACTTATGTGAAGTCAATGTGGAATTAGACACAAAGTACAAGGTACATAGTCACAAATATTTTCCTCTTGTGGTTAGAGACTCACAACCTCAAGGGGACCACTTCCCAAGGTACACCAAAACTCAATAGGTGAGATGCTCGTGTAGCTTCAATGATTGGAGTGTTGATTTGTGCCTATGATAGGTTGTTGATCTTTTTTTTGTGGTTGATCTGTTTGTTTGAGCCTCAAGGGTGTAGATTTTCTGAGGTCCTATGAGGCTGCCACCTAAGGTCTATCCTTGACCTTAGTATGGCACTAAGTTTCAACTGTGTGGCTGTCTTCTCTTGCTGTTTTAGGACAGTAAACAGTCACCAAACTTTCTGCTCAATATTTAATGGTTAAGTGCTCTTTTAAGGTGCCCTTGCAAGTGTTTTCTTTACTCAATGTTAGCACATGCAATATACATTAAAACACATAACACTACATCTAGATCTTTTGAACTTTAAAATGCTGATCTACACTTCTAAGCATGCATAAATTTGACACATAGATTTTTGGTCAACATGACCCTGGAAAACCAGTTTGGAGCAGATATATATAGAAGGCCTCAAAGCAAAATGTACAACACAAGAAACATAAACAAGTGAACCTGGTACAATAGCAACCACTCTCTGGTGCCTTGGAGTTCTTCGAAGACTTTCCCACAAGCCTTGTGAAGTAAGGCGCCCCTTGCCTTTGTGAGCCTTCTTCCTCTTGCCTGCTTTGTCTTTATCCTGATCCTTTGCTTTGCCTTTGCCTTTACCTTTGTAGTAGTCTTCTCCTCTGAAGAAAACCTCCCACATGAAGATGGTGCGCCCCTCTCCTCAAGTGCGCCCCCTCCTCACACAAAACTCATATGTAACTCCCTCTCCTTCATCCATGCTCCCTCTACTCCCTAGAGTGCGCTTAAGCTAATAAAGTGAAGCTCTCCATGAAGTGGGTGTCTCCCATAAGAAAGAAGGAAGCTCCCTCTCTCAAGAATGCGTCCTCCTTCTCTCAAATGCGCCCCCACTCAAGCAATAACTCAACACAAAAGGAAATCCTCCCTTGCTATGCGCCCTCCATCTCCCATCAAGAAATACTCTCCTCAACTGGATGGAACCAACCACAAGGAGCACCCTCCTCCTCTAGATGCGCCTCTCCTCTTCAAAATGCGTGCCTCCTCTAGAAAATGTGCCCATCTCCATGTAGCATGCGCCCTCCAAGGAATGATGGCTAAACCTCCATGGATAACCTCTCCATGCAAGCTCAACCCAAGCAATGCTTCCTCCTCAAGTCCTCATACAAGTGCGCCCTCCTCTCCTTGAGAAATGTGCCCTAGCTCCTCCTCTTCTCACAAGTGAAGAATGAGCTCATAAATGCACTATACCCTCCTTTAGCCTCCTTTGGCCAAGCCCTAAAAGATCAATGGCCTAGATCTAATCTATCCAAGTCTAATCAATGGGTGAGATCTAATCCAAAAATCTCACTAAGGAAACCCACTTTCCTTAGTTGCTTTATGTCTATTAATTCACCCACTTTGTGAATTAATTTTCACTTTATGACTTAAGTGACATATTTCACTTTTGACTTAAATCTCCTAAGTCAAAGTGAAATGATAATCATAAAGTAAAGTACAAGGGTAATAGTCTTCCCCTTTGTGTTTAGAGGCTCATAAACACATGGGGACCGCTTTCNCTTTATGACTTAAGTGACATATTTCACTTTTGACTTAAATCTCCTAAGTCAAAGTGAAATTAGAATCATAAAGTAAAGTACAAGGGTAATAGTCTCCCCCTTTGTGCTTAGAGACTCATAAGCACACGGGGACCAGTTTCCAAGGTACCCAAATCTCAACAGAGGGGTGTTCCAAGAGTTGTAGGTATGACTAGTCTTGGTCTTAGAAAGTGCAACTGGTTAGAGGACACTTCCAAGTTTGCACCTTGGAAGTGTAGACTGCAAATGTTGTTGGAGGAGGTTGATCTTCGGTGTTTTGCGGCAGCTAAGGTTACAACTCCTACCACTCTTGCGCAGTTGGTTGGACGCAACATGAGGTATGCCAAAATGAAGAGAATCATCCTTGATTTCGTGAAGGACAATTTGGTCCCTCACATCACGAAGAAGAAGTCGGCTAAGTTTATGTATGATTCCTTGATCACTTTGTATCTGAGTGTGAATATTTCCTGCAAGATGCTTCTGAAGAACAAGCTCACTAACATGCACATGAGTAACATAAGCATGATTGCTAGCTATTGATTAAGATCATTGAGTTGAGAGATCAGCTTGTTGCCATAGAGTTGAAGGTCACAGATGAGGGGTTGTTTCCTGTAGCACTAAATAGGTTCTCTTCCTCTTGGGGAAACTTTGTGCAAGGTATCTGTGCTTGTGAGAAGCTGCCCACCTTTGATTAGCTTTTGGATGATTTCATCCAAGAGGAGACAAGGATAGAGATAGTTGTAGCCAGAGTGGAGGAGATCCAGAACCTAACCCTTGTTGGGAAGGTGAGGAGAAGAGGTAAGAAGGAAGGACTTGAGAAGGGTCAAAAGGGAAAGAGGAAGATTTAGGTTCTTTGATCTAGGGGATGAAAGACTTGATTCACGTGAAGTGTTTTGAGTGCCACAAGATGGGCCACTATGCATCTGAATGTCCTTAGAAGAAAAGGGAAGGGCAAGCAATAATGGTAGAAGTAGTTTGCAGGGAGAGTAGAAGCTTCGGCCTGAGTGGATGAGGTAGCATCCAAGCTTGAGACAATCTTAACCATGGTGTTGTGCCTTTCCACTAACACTGTCTTTGGTGTAGGTTGGTATGTGGAGTCTGGACAATGGAGCATCCAGACATAGGACCCCTAACAAGAAGGCTTTCGGTAGACTTGAAGAACGAGAGGCTAGCATACAAGTGGAGACGGGTGATGATGCCACTTATCTAGTTATAGGAATGGGTTCTGTCTCTTTCCGCATGCCATCAGATGATGTTCTTGAGTTGGTTGATGTTTTATATGTTCCCAGTTTAACAAAGAATCTTCTTTCCTTTTTAGCCATGACAGATCTTAGGTGCGTGGATGAGTTTGATGATCAACAAGTTATTAGAAGAGATCCCAGCCAGGGTCCTAGTCGGATTTTGGCCAATGGTATGTTAGAAGGTGGCCTTTATAGATTGTTTGTTGATCTGATCAAATATGGAGCTTTGGTGCATGACAATGAAAAATTGTGCAAACTCTGTCATAAGAGATTGGTCACATGCACTATGGATCATTACCTCTCTTGAAGGATATGGTGTGGGGATTGTTAGACTTCAAGATCAAGAAGACAGGATTGTGCAAGGGTTGTGCACTCAATAAGCATGCCGAGATTGCTTTCCCAAGTAGTGAGCATATATCAAGATGGATTCTTGATCTGATCCATTAGACATATGTGGACCAATGACTTTAGCTTCATCGAGAGGTAACATTTAATATGTTTCTTTCATTGATGATTCCTCTAGAAAAACTTGGATTTACTTTATGAAGACCAAGGATGAAGTCTTCAGTAAGTTCCAAGAGTTTTAAGCTCTTGTGGAGTATCAAATAGGTAAGAAGATTAAGGTGCCGAGGTTTGACAACAGGGGAGAGTACACCTCCAAAGTTTTGATGCCTTTTGCAGGGAAGGCAGGGATCAAGAGAGAGTTGAATTTTTTTTATATCCCTCAGCAGAATTGGGTTGCAGAGAGGAAGAACAGGTCCATTGTCGAGACAACCAAGGCTATGATTTAGATCTAGATCAGTCCATATGTGTCTTTGGGAAAAAGCATTTTGTATAATTCTCTACATTTTGAACAAGTATTCTTGCAGGATATTGAAGGACAAAACATGAGAAGAAGCTTTTACTAGTGAGAAACCTCAGGTATCACACTTTTGTGTATATGGTTGTCCTATGTATATTCATATTCCCGGTGAGAAGAGATCTAAACTTGAACCTTCTAGCATGAAGGGTATAATAGTATATAGTTGGTTATAGTGAGTCCTCCAAGGCTTACTAGATCTGTTTTCCATCACAATGGGAAACAGTGGTGATGGAAAACAGTGGTGAGTCGAGATGTGAAATTTGATGAGGATGCATGGTCCTCTAAGTCTCAGGGGCCTCCTACGAAGGTTGAGGAAGTAGAAAAACTTGTTGTCCCAAGCGCTAATCTAAAAGAGAAGGAAAAATCAGATTTAGATCAACAAGGTTCCAGTGAAGGAATATAAACCACTTTATGTTAAGATTTCAAACCCTAGATGACTGATGTCCATATGATCTCAAAGCACACAAATCAAATTGAATTTATTTAACTACTGAAATTTAATTTCTGAACATACCATCAGTCACACAATAGCTGGAAAAGTAAATAGTGGAAGCATAAATGCAACACACACATACACATGTGATTTCTCCTTCAAATTAGCTTCTCATTCCTTAGATCAAAGCTTACAAGCTGACCTCTGTAGCCAACAGCTATACAAGTCCACAAAATCACCCAAAAACAGATCTGTATGGCCTGCTAAAGAAGTGTACAGTCTGCACAGGTAAAGGAAAAACAACACAGAAATATGGCCTGTATGGCCCTGCTGTACAGCCTGTTCTGTATGACTGCTGCTGTACGACTGCTTCTTCTCCTTCTTCATGAACTCTGGCTCCTCTCTTGCTCGCTAGATTTGCTCAGCTATGATTTACCTCTTCTATCTTGTCTTATTTATGCTTTGATGAAACTCTAATCTGCCAAAACCCTAATCTCATCCCGAGATGTACAGTTTGGATTAAATCTGAGTCATTAATGTATTAAATACACTTTATTGGAGTCCTTAGGCTAAGTCAACTGCAAAACATAAGATATTTCACTTTTTCCTAAATGAATTACAGAATAGAATTAATTACCCACTTTTCCTAAGTGGTCACTTTCAAAATGTGTTAAACACTTCCTGCGCGTTCACACTGAAACCTGTGAAGTTCATGTCTGAGCTACATTTCTCAACACTTTACCTTCTAGTTCAGCCAGGAAGCCGAGAGGGCTTACCTAGATTTTGTAGGAGGCATAGGAGCACCAAAGACTTCTTTTAGTGAGTCTCCCCCTTGAGAAATTTCCTAATTATGTTGCACTGATGTCTTCCATTATTGATTCAGAGCCTTCCAATTATGAGAAAGCAACTACAAAGGAAGTATGTCAGGATGCCATGACAGAGGTGCATAACTCCATGCTGAAGAATGATATTTGGGAAATTGTTCCACCACCTGAAGGGAAATTTATGATAGATTCTAGGTGGTTGTACAAGGTAGAGCATGCGACTGACGGCGGCATAGAGAAATACAAAGCCAAAGTCGTAGCTAGAGGATTCTGCTAGGGAGAGGGAGTTGACTATGAGGAGACTTTTGCTCTAGTTGCCAATTATACTTTTTTCATAACCATTATGTCTCTTGCATTGGTGTTTGGTTGGTCTTTATACCAAAGGGATGTTAAGACTGCTTTTCTGAATGGTCTGATTGAGGATGAAGTATACATCAATCAGCTGAGGGGTATTGAGGTGCATGGGTGAGATACCTATGTGTGTAGACTAAAGAAGGTCCTTTATGGGTTGAAGCAGGCACCACGTGCATGGTACTCTAGTATTGATGAGTTTTACTGAATTTGGGCTACACGAAAAGACTTGTACAGATCCTAACCTTTATTATTGATTTGATAAATCTGATCTGCTTGTATTGGTTCTGTATGTAGATGATTTGATCTTTATAGGTATTTCTGAGAGGCTTATTGCATGGCGCAAGAATCCACATTGTGAATTTGATATGAAGGACATAGGCCTTATGCACTACTTTTTGGGTCTAGAGGTTTGGTAGGATATAAGTGAGGTCTTCCTTGGACAATGGAAGTACACAATAGAGATTTTGAAGAGATTTCAGATGCGTTGCAAACCCTTGGCCACTCCATTGGTTTCAATAATGAAGTTGTATGTTTATCTAGACTCAGATTTGGTAGATCCTTCTGTGTATAAGTAGTTGATTGGTTCCTTATTTATCTTGTAAATACCAGGCCTCATATATCTTTTGTAATGAATACATTGAGCCAGTTCATGGTTGAACCCAAGGACATTCATTGGAACGCTGCTCAGCATGTGCTCTAATACTTGAAGGGCATGGTTCATTATGGTTGGAACTTGGATGTATGTGGGAGATGGCGAGTTGGTGTTGCATTGTTTTGTTGATTCTCACTGGGCAGGAGATACTAGCAATAGAAAGAGCACTTCAGGGTTTTGTTTAAGCTTGGCCACAGGTATGATTTCCTGGTACCGCAGGAAGCAGTGGACAACTGCACTCAGTTCAGTAGAGGCAGAGTATATGGCAGCCTCTTCTGCTAGTTGTGAGGTCATATGGCTTCACAAGTTGACAGCAGAGTCAACTGATGAGATGTTGGACCCTAAAGTTGTTTACTGTAACAATCGGAGTTGCATCAAGCTCTCCAAGAATCCAGTGTTTCATGATTGCTCCAAGCACTTTGATATCTGTTAACATTTCCTCAGATACAGTTCATAAGGGAACAGTGGTTGTTGAGTATGTTCCTTCAGATTTGCAGGTGGCAGACATTTTGACTAAGACCTTGCCAAAGGGGAACTTTGAGATGTTGAGGGCGAGACCTGGTTTGGTGGAGAACGCCTTCCATGCAAAGAGGGAGTTTACCTATTGCTTTGTATGTTTTCTCCTTCAGTGTCCAGCAGATCCAATTTCCAGAGCTGAAGTCTGTGCAGCATGGATTGCTGTGTGTGAGGAGGGCACAGCTAATGAAAATGGAGCTTCAGTTTAATAGGCAGCTTGTGTGTGAGGCACATTGCATGCTCGTAGCATGCATGCACCATATTTAGCGTGCCTTACTTAGAATTGTTTTCCAGTTTAGGAACAACTGTCCTTTCTTAAATTAGAATGTGTGCTTTTCTGTCCTAGTTTAGGCTCTTTTCTTACCTTTAGTTAAGTGCTTTTATTAAATTAGTAAAAGTGCATAACCAGATTTAGCCTAGGTGTTTTATTCCAGGCAGGGGTTTGGGTTAGGGCTCCTTCCTAACTTAGGTGCACCATGGGGATGGTTAAATTTTTGTAAACTCTAGTCCTCTCTTAGTCTATAGATAGGGTGACTTCACTAGACACACAATTCAATGAGTTAGTTTAGTTTTGAGCTACTAAATAGAAGACAGATGTGATTGATAGCTAGAGTCTTCTGTTTGCTGTTCATATTTCAGCTTGTTCGTGTTTATAGATCTAGCTTTCAGATTCTACTGTTTATAGGAGGTTGAAGGCTTCATTAGCTGTTAGGATTTAGGTTTTAAAGTGCAGGTCTGCTTACCATTTTCTGAAATTTAACAGAGTTAACATGAATTTCTGTCTCCTACCCTAATTAGTTGGTATGCATCGTATGAGCGAGAGGACCAGTAATGGTCATTCAAATGGACAATGAATTCTTCATAGGCGTTGAAGTAGAGAGTCTTCTGTCAAAAAAATTACATGTTAGGTTGTTTGAACAAGGCTATACAACTTGTTGATGAGCTTTCTTCCTATTAGTTGTAAAATCAAGCTGTAACTATGAGTGAAACACACAGCCTAGCATCCTACAAGGCAATTTTATTTCCATTTACTGCATGTGAACTGGGCATGTGGCATGTTTTTCCTATGGGACATCTCATGCATGACCCTTTCATGGTAGTTAGCATGTGTCCATCTGTTGCCCCATAAGAATGAAATCACAACATTCTTGTCATATTTGAAGTTTGAACAATTATCTCATCTTGGGCATTGTCAATAGGAGCATTCTTTCTCCAGAGAAATGTGCATTTGAAATATTTGCTGAGATCAAGTAAAAATGATGTGTTGGTAGACATGATTTTTTCTTTAAATTGTTTTCCAGGGTGGAGATTTGAGATACTGCCAAAAGTGTGGCCAGTACAAGCCCCCACGTGCACATCATTGTCGTGTCTGCAAAAGGTGTGTACTAAGGATGGTAGGTACATGAAATTCTTTTATCTTCGATTTTCAATTACTTTGGAGATGTTGGTGCTTACTGGTTTTTGTCATAGCTATTATAATACATTTATAATAGATCTATTCTATTTTTACTTACTAAGGCCATAGTTTTGTGAGGTTAATGGAACATACAGTTTGATAACTGTAATAGCAAAGCTCAATCTTATTTTGATAAAGTTTTATGCAGTAGGTTTCATATCAAGACTTGCTAACTTGCTTGATGATGGGTGTTTGTTACAGGATCATCACTGTGTGTGGATAAATAATTGTGTTGGGCATGAAAATTACAAGGCTTTCTTCCTATTTGTACTATATGTTGTTCTAGCATGCATCTATGCACTGGTAATTTGTAAAATTTCTCTTACAATCATTGTCTTAAATGAAATTTGTTTAAAAAATTTGACCATGGAAGGTGGTGGGGAACTCTGGATTGTAATTTTGAAGTTGGTGGGTTGCAGGTGCTACTTGTAGGCAGTGCAATCCAGGAACTCCATGATGAAGAGAGACGATCTGGAAATATTTTCAAGACTTCTTATGTGAGTTCCTTGACTTGAACTATATCAAAATGTTGCATATTCTGAGTGAGACATTAATTCGAAGGGACTAAGCCCTTTCAATATGTACATTCTTATTAGGACATTAATATGAATGAAATCTAAGCCAGAGAGTTCATATATGTGTAACAGTTATATACCATAATAAACTTATGTTTTCTGTTGTCTCAGATTCTCTGTGGATTAATTGTTATTCCCTTAACTGTGGCATTAATAGTTCTCCTTGTTTGGCATATGTATCTCCTTTCACATAACAAGACCACCATAGAGGTGAGTTAACTGCTGTTTCTCATCTAGCTACTATAAATTGTTGCATCTCAAGATTCAGTTTAAATCGTATAGCTTTAAGAGATTGTTTTCCCAGGAACTGCTTGTCTGTTTTATTGTTGTTGCAGTATCATGAAGGTGTGCGAGCTATGTGGTTAGATGAGAAAGCAGGACGAGTGTATCACCATCCATATGATCTTGGACTTTTTCGAAATCTTGTTTTGGTAAGAGAATTTTCAGCTTCTCCTGCCTCCCACCTCTTGCTACCTGAGCATGAAAAAATGAAGAGAAATCTGAAATACATGGATACAAAACAAACATGAGTACATCTCAGGCAACTATCTTCCAAGGGCAGATTCAATTGTTTATATTTTAGTGATATATTGCTATTTATTATTAGGCTAGTACTTATCACTACAAGTCTAAAAAAGTATATGTGTTCAGTTCATCTAACAGGCGTTGTGTTTTCCAACGTTGTGGCACCAATCCTGTTGTTGGTACTTTTTTATAATTTAAAGCATATTATTTCAATTATTATAAATATTGTGTTCTATAACTAACATTGTTTAATGGTATTTATAACTCTTGTATGCTACTTTTAATACATTTTACTAAGCCGACTTAAATGTATTAAAACCGACTTTCAGGGTGTTCTTGCAGATGACCCATTTTTTTTAGTGTAGTATTTGGAGAGGCATGTTATCACTTACTGGATATATTGCAATACTCAGAAATCTGCCTAAGTATCCTCACAAATAGGATAAATATGCAATAGTTGAATTATATCAGCAAGGTTGAATGTCAATATGGCAATATCATCTAATTAAAATGACAGTTTGGATGGTTAACAATGGAAGCCGCTGAGCCCATTTAGTTGCAAGTGTTTGCACCTGACCTTTCTGAACAGGTACTCATAAATCACTACCAATCATGTTTGTAGTTCATCTAACTCATTGACCTGGCAAATTCTGTTGATGCTGTTGTCAAGAGTTACTGGCTGATGCAACTAGTCTTCTGTCAATGCAGACACTCACTGCTGGGGATGCAACTAACTGTAGTTATGATGCAAATGTCATTGCCCCTGTTGCAACTACTATGCCATGCCAGGCAGTATTTTAACTTTATATATTATATCTGGTGTTGTATTTATTTGCACACATCATGCACGTGCAGACATGTGCATGTACTTGGATATAAACACATAATTGCCAATTTGGAAATATGATAAGATGTGTAAAGAATAATGAATGAATCAGCTCTATTGGGTTTCAATATGCCAATAAATAACATTGCCTTGGATGCAAGATAGATTGACTGGTTGCATTGTGCAACTGTTCAGTCATGACTTTTCTCAACAGTTAATCCTTAATCAATACCAATCATGTAACGGTTCATCTAACTTGTCCACCTGGCCAGTAGTGAAGCAGCTGCTGCTGCTGCTTGTGATAGAGTATGTTTTAATAATTGTCATATCTTAATGTGATATACTCAGCACAGCATAGTATCTTTATGATAGGAGTTAAATAAAGCGACTTAAGTGATTAATTTTGTCACGTCATATTAATAAATAAGGTTGTAAAGGTTAATTAGCATCTAAGTTATGTCTTTACATGATGGTAGGTGGTTGTATGGGTCATTGGTGATTGTCTCAATCACGAGACATCTTTGTTTGCGTATCTTGTTATGACACGTTGAACGATATCATCTCTTTCTGTCTGTGCAATTTTACTGTGTATGTGCATAATTTAATAATATAATATATACCAAAGCCATGGTTAATTCCCATCTGGGAAGTCAAAGTGCGACAACACAGGGTATTTGGGGAGGCACCGCGAGGACGTAAATCATCATGGGCGGATCAACACAGGTGTGGCCAAGAATCTTGGCACAGGGGAAGCAGGGGTGTGCGGTAGCGAATCACATCAGGAGCAAAGTGGAGGCACACGAAAAAGAAAAGTTTGCACACGTTTTAACTTTTGATTGATATATTAAATTATAAAGGGGTTTAATATATTAAATTTTTTGATGTTTTAAAACTTAGGAAGAAAAAGAGAAATATTAAAAATATAAGGGGAAGACTTGATCTTGGAAAATTTGAGGATTGACATGAAAAGCAATATATTTAAAGGAAGAATGTGATGGCTTGGGCTCATAGGTCAACTGGAAACTGGCTTATTATAGGAAATAGACAACAGTTCCTCATGACAGTCAACAACTAGATTTGGTGGTTGTGTTTTTAGATGATTGCAGGCACAAGGCTTGCATGGGTCTATAAGGCTGACAACAAGAGTCTATGCACTGTAGGACAATGTGGGAGGTCTGAAAAATAGCTCCTAGTGGTCAGAAAATAAGTTTGACGGTAGATGGGTTGCAGGGTGTGAGAAAACCATCTGATGACTCATGTGGGGTAGCATTGTCAGCGGAGTGATGTTTGTAGGTGATGAATGATCATCCTGATGGGAAAACAACATAGTAGCAGGTGTACTGCTCCCAAGAATTGGGAGCCTATACCTTCCGTATCGCTGCTCCTGGGAGCTTTGCAGCTTGTCGGAAATGCTCCTTTTTTGTTGGGAGCTTCTTTGGGAACTTGGGAGCTTGATTTGGGTGCTCCCTTTTTTTAGGAGCTTGTAGAATCTCCCTGTCTGTGTAGGAGCTTGTAGAAGCTCCTTGACTATCAGGGAGCTTCTGCAATCTCCCAACCATGTGGGGCCTGAAATCCTATGAAATTTTTTCAAAAATCAATTAAATCGTTGTTGTTTCTCATGCCAGAAAGGTGCCAAAAATAAAAAATCAATTGAATCTATCAATTGTGCCATTTAAAAACTTTTCATGGCTATATGAAATAAGAGGGCTCGCACCTCTTAGCTATTTAGATCTGTTCACACTTAAAATATACACTATCGGTGTGCTTAAGTGAATAAACATGGATCTTTCTACAACAGTACGAAGTTATTGAACAACTCTAATTGATGTCTTAAATGTCGCTTGCTAGCTAACATGATTCCTAGTGATTGATATTGCAATATAGGATCATAAACAACATCAAACTCAAAATATCAAAGGCTTTGAAAGTTTTATGTTTGATGTTAGTTGAAACAATCCAGTTCATTCACATGAGAAATAACTTAAAAGCAGTGGTTACCATCTAAAAAACGCAGAGGCACCCAGGTACTAATCACTCTTGGGAGAAATAATAGAGCTGGAGTTGCAACAAGGAATTAAAAAAAGATTGAATCTCATGGTTTATGAAACTATTGGTGGTTTGTACATCTATAGATATTAGATATGCATATTGCTTGAACAAACTCATAGTGGAATGAAGTTGTAGGTCAAATTTACAAAGCATACCTTGGCAATACTATATATATTATATATAGTCATGCATAGTTACTAAAGGGTTGATTTAAGGTCTCACAAATCCATTTTATGTATATCTTGCAAATTTGTGCGAAGCTTCTAGCCGTACTGGATACTCGTATCCACTTTCGAGAAACTTGTGCAACAGAGGAAAATAGAAGACGACCACTGGAACATGAATTTGTGCAGTGTTTGAGAGTCGATTTGAGCACAAGAACAAACTGCAGAAAATTAACACAAAGATGGATATGGTTTTTGATGGAAGTGTTGCTGGCGGCAGATCAAACTGAAATTTTGTGTAGGCTGATTGAGGTAGAATGTAGGCAGTGGTTTGCAGGGGCGTAGAATCAAAGAGAAATCAGCAACGAGTGTATAGCTACAACAGGAAACTGGCCGTGAACAATGCACACAACAGGAAAATATTAATGAATATTTCACACAACATGAAAATACCATAAGCATTTGCCTGGATTGGCACCTGGAAATTTGATGTCTGCAGGAAAGATTATGTGGGATAGAGATGAAGGCTCCAAAGGTTTGTTGGAAATGTCACACAGGCGCTGTATCATTCAAAATTGTTCCTTGGAGACCTTCCAAGGGAGTACTAATGACCACTGAAGAAAAGTTATTCTGTCACCAATACTCCTCTACCTTTGAAACTAGTTCTCACTAGTTTCAAGGGGGTATCCCTGAGAAAAACTTTGAACTTAGTTATCAGATTTTTTCAAGGTAGTACAAGATTAAATCTTCCTAATTAATAGCCCTAAAAGGTTGAGATCATAAGCAAAGAGGGCCAATATGGAATTCTCAACAACAAAACAACTTCATAAATTAGGCGAACTTGCTTTTATTAATTGGAGATGCTAATGCATAGTTCTGGTATAAATGAAGACAAGTCTGCCAGGAACTGGAGGGTATGCAGACCATAGTTACTACTCAAGATCTTGTTAACTCATGAAACTATCAAATTGCTGCTACAGACTCAAACAATTGGACAAGAAAAAGACAAGAAGGCTTGGATGTTGAAGAAGAGTGAATGGTGGTGCTGGTGATTTGCTTTTCTCCCTGCTTCTCCTTTTATGCTTGTAGATTCATTTACATTTTGACATGTTTCAAAATAAAACTCTAGTCTGAATATAGCTTCCATGCAAGGCCTGCCTATCTAAATACAAGATGATTATAAAACAATACTAAGAACAACTCAAGGATAGGCGCCTAGGGTTGATGATTACGTGCACAATCCTCAATAAGAAAAGCACATTTCCTAGCAATAAATGGCACACTCAACATTGCCCAAAAGATTCCTCAATAAATTCGTCCTATATGCAAGCAAGAACAACACACCAAGTCTGGAAAGAATAGCAGCCAATCTGGATTGAAAGAAAACGTTCAGACTGGTCACAAACTGATGATCAACCTCCCTAACAGTATGGATGAAATTTAGATGCTGAAGATGAGCTAAAGCCAGCTAAGAAGAGGTGCCCTATAGGGCTCAAAATAGGACAAGATAAGAGCAATAAAGCAGGGATAAGACTCTCCAAATCGAGTGCTCAAGTTCTGACTGAAATAACACATGCAAGTCATGAGAAAGTCCTCAAGATGGGTGTTGAAAGTGTCCATGTATATCCTCTTCGGACCTCAGCAGCATGGAAAAGATAGCCATAAATAGATGAGAGAAGATAAGAGTATACCTCTTCTGCTGAGTGCGCATTTACTCTTCAAAATGGAACAAAATCATGCCCAAAATACCACAAGATAATCTTGGAAAAGCAAGCTGAAAACAACTCCAAAGAAGGTGCCATTTCCTAGCCATTCAATATGCCGAAATCATCCAGTATGACAGCCCTTGAAATCTTGGAAAAGCAAACTGAAAACAACTCTACTGAAGGTGCCATTTCCTAGCCATGCAATATGCTGAAATCATCCATCACGACAGCACTTTGAAAGAGGTTAGGATTAGACTCCACAACTGGCAAAAATATCCTTCACCAAAGCACTTGGAATGAGGTCAAGTGGGTTGCCCAATTCCTGCTATAAATGGAACAAAAGATCTCATAGAAGGTTAGGACATATTGGAGGCCAAAAATAAGATTGTTTGCTTTGCAAGGAAACATCCTCTTCTAATGCGATAATAAACCTCAATGTTGTTGATCTTACCTTCAACGATAATGCTTCAATCAACAGAACTTCTGCCAAGCACCCTCCACTATTCTGCAAACCATATTACTTACTCTGGAATGCTTCTTTGAAATGGGCTATCAATCATCATAGGAGTGCCTTCAATAACTGGGTACGAAATAGACTTTGCTGTCTTTGCAAGCAACTGCTACATCAAGCTTAATCAATCCTAAAAGTGGCACTGGTGTAAGCTGGAAGCATGGGCCAATTCTCCTCCTGCAAATGACAAATTGAACCAGCAAGATGGGTGCTGTTCTCAACTGCAAAAAGAGTTACAAGCCTGCAAAAAACCCTCAAGAACAATGGTGGTACAAGTCAACCCACACATGGAGGTGCCAATCCTCAACTGGAAGCACCATACAAGAAAGTGAAAACAGCAGCTAGTGTATCCTCAACATAAATGGCTAAAAATCAAATCTGGAAATTGCACAAGTTTTGGACAGCTGAAAATGTCATTAATATGCTCAAGATGAAGTTCATGTACATACCATAGCCTTCTCTCACTAGTAGAAACCACTAGCTCTCCAAAACCCTAGCTAGGGAAAACCAAGCAAAACCCTAGTTCAACCAAGGAGCTCCAACAAGTCCTCCAAGGCAAGATGTCCTCTTCCCTTCACCAAATATACCCTAGGGTTTTATCACAAAACCCTAATCTCAAAACTCCAAGGGACAAACCCTAACCCTAAACTTCAAGATGCTCCAAGAAAACCATGAAACCCTAGCAACTCCAACAGAGAGAGATCAATGTTATGACCCAAAGGGGGAATATATAGGGTTAAATGTATATGATATGACCCCAAGAGGGGGCATATATGTGAAAATTC
>SNQJ01S0004744.1:519841-535706 GCA_010110895.2 Picea sitchensis
CTCAACAGATCAACTCAACTAAGTCCATAGGAGTACCATCTGGAGAGCCATCTCAAGTCGACTCAACTAAGTCCATAGGAGTCCGACATGAGACCATCTCAAGTCATCTCAACTCAGTCCAGAGGAGCACGACAAGAGACCACCCACGTCATCTCAACTTAGTCCAGAGGAGTATGACACACCCATTACATGGGCTTTCTCACAGATCCTCTCAACTCAGTCCAGAGGAGAACGGCCCGAAGAATGTCTCATGAAGTTGCAATCATCAACAGATGTTTTGTAGCTTTGAGAGGTATACCCATAAGTGGCCTTGGGTGTCAAGCATGTGGGAAACCTCACTGGCTCCTCACTGCACTTTCGTTTGGGTGAAAACCCCCTTGGAATGAGTTGGGGCTTTATGGTTTTGGTGATGGGCTTTGTGGGCTTGTGTCGGGTCTTCACACCCACAAGGAAGATTAAAATATTCTAATTTAATGTTGAGTTTGTGAAGGGGCTTTTACTCAACATTAGAAGTGTATAAAAAGACATAAGGTGAATGTGAGATGATTCGTTCTTGTGTAGAGTCTTGGTGACCTCAGCTAGCATGAGGAGAGAGTGTGGTGACTTCAGTCCAACCATGGTGAGAGGTTGCTAGGCCTCAAATCTGTAGTCTTTTCTTGTCTTGGGCAGGTAAGGAGTCTAGTAGGGCAGCAGGAGGCTTGGCCAACAAGGAGAGAGGTAGCTATTGTCTTGAAGGACTCGACCAACATGAGAGAAGGTTGCAACAAGTGCTTGGGTGGCTCAACCTAGTGAGACAGGGCAACCACAAGTCCTAGATAGGCTGCCATAGGGCTTGGCCAGGTGTAGGAGGCTGGAAAAGGGAAACAACAACATGGTCAAGGGTTCAACCTGTTGAGAGAGGCTGACACAGGTCTGTGGGAGGGTTCAACGCTACTCGGAGAAGCTGCCATTGGTGCCTAGGAGGCCGATACAACAAGTACATGTGGTTGTCAGCAGGTACAACAGTGAGCAACAAATTCTGCATAGTTTGGTGGGCTAAAACAACAGAATGGGAGCAATTTAGAAAGCTGATTGAGGGTTGTAACAGGTGTGTTACAACAACCCTTTTGGGACATCTTGGAGGGCTGATTTAGCTGAGCTTTGGGACAGTCTTGAGGCAACCATGAAGATTGTCACAACAACAGTTTGAGGGCTGTTACAACAACTTTTGGGCATCTTTTGAGTACCAGGACAGGCTCAAGTATAGGCCTGATTGGTGAGCAAGGAGAGGAGTAGGTTGGGGGCTGGAAGGACTCAGTCGCAACCTAGGAACCTCAACTAAGGACAGTGGATAAGGATGGAAGGACTCAACCAAACTTGGACACGGAAAACGAGGGGGTTTTGTAAGTGTTCTTGGTATCTTTCTTTTATGCAAGAATCAAGCCATTGTCCCTGGTATGGGAGCCCATTGTTTTGGATTTAAGAACAATTGTTTTTGGGCATTAAAATCATGTGTACTGTGTATGATTCAATTGCTGGTTTATTTTCTGCTGTGCTAAGTTGTTAGGCATTTCAGTGTGTTTATGTTCATAGCTCAAATTGTGTTAATTTGCGTATATTGTTGAGAACCTAGATCTGACCCGAGGTGTGTGTGCAAAGAGTCTGGTGCACTTTGAAATCTAACATGGTATTAGAGCTTGAGGTTCTGAGAAGGGCAATTGGATATGAGTTATTTACACAAGTGACAGTTCTGAGAGGGAGCTGTAGTAGTGTTGAGAAGCTAGCTCTGAGAGGGAGCTACAATGATTGTTGTAAGTAGCAACATGTTAGATGGTCTTTAGTTTGAGACATGGAGTAGATCATTTAGATGAAGAGTTGTGGACTGTTGTAGCTTAGTGGTGTGGCAGGTTAAGAGTTTTGGTGGATTGGCGAAGAGCTTGGTTCCTAGCAATATGTTGCGTGGCGGGTTTCCAACTTCGTGGATGGATTTCGAGTGGCTTGTCATAATGAGTTACGATGGGTGCAGCTCGAGTGCTTTGGCACAGACGAGATAGCTTCGTATGTATGGAAGTTTGACAAGATAGAGTCTTCATCAGGTCGAAGAGTTGCACATGGTCGAGGTGCGACAATGTATGAGGTATTTGGCCCAAGAGGATGAGGAAACTTGTAGAGATGAGTTGTGGAGGTCTAGAGTGGACTAAATTGAGTGCCCATTCATAGCTTGGGACTGCTTCAGAAGGAGGACACAGGTTCAATAGCAACGTATGCTTAGACATGAAGAGTTTTGTGACTTGGATGATGGACTTGGGTAAAAGTTCATTGGATTTTTGTGACTTAGATAAGCAGGATGCTTGCCTTGGGGGATTGCATGGTTCTTATACATCGAGAGCCACTGACATATGACAGGGGCCCATGATTTGTTCGAGAGCTTCACAGTGTCTAACTCAGGTTTGTACATGGAGCTTGGTATGGAGACTGGGCATGTAGTACATGGATCTATAATAGTGGTATTCCGGATGGGGTCAGGGGATGTGTTGAGAGTGACAAATGTGCTATGGGTGCTAAGAGTGTGTTCTCAGCCTCAACGATTGAGGAGAAGGGCTATGTATTTTTGTTCCGGGATCTAGCTCAGACATAGCAGTGGTCTTGGAGGTAGAGAGAGAAACATGTATAGGCAGAAGGGCCAGCCTATGCGAGCCATGACCAACAATAGTAGAGTGAAAGTGGACAGGGAGCAGGTAGCTCTGAAGGTTGTACAGACTCAGAGGGAGCTCGATTTCAGGGGGAGTCCGACTTTAGAGGGAGTTGGTAGGCTTAGAGGGAGAGTCAACCATTCATAGGGAGTCCACCTTCAAGTTCAGATGGGAGAGAGGAGTCTTCCAAGACGGTCAGGAAGATGTCATGGGTTGAGATGGCCAGACAGGATGCTCAAAAGCGGGAGGTTTCTAGGAGCAGGGTGTCTTCCAAGAAGGGACCCTGCCATACAATAGGATTTGCTTCAGTGACTGAGGGAGCAACCAATCAGGTGGTTTGGAGAGCTGTTGTGGTAGCGGATCCAGTATGGGAGACAGAGTTACTTTCAGTGTGGGAGACAGAGTTACTTCCTGGAGATATTGGAGTGGGTGAGAATACCTCCCTTGCTAAGAGGGAGTGTTGATGTTTTGTAGCGTCGAGAGGTATTCCCACAAGTGGCCTTGGGTGCCAGGCATGTGGGAATTCTCACTGGCACCTCACTGCACTTTTGTTTGGGTGAAAACCCCCTTGGAATGGAGCTGGGGCTTCATGGGTTTGGTGATGGGCTTTGTGAGCTTGTGTTGGGGTTTCACACCCACAAGGAGGATTAAAATATTCTAATTTAATGTTGAGTTTGTGAAGGAGATTTTACGCAACATTAGAAGTGTATAAAAGGACATAAGGTGAATGTGAGATGATTTATTCTCGTGGAGAATCTTGGAGACCTTAGCTAGCATGAGGAGAGACTGTAATGACTTTAGTCTAGCCATGGGGAGAGGTTGCTAGGCCTCAAATCTGTAGTCTTTTCTTGTCTTGGGCAGGTAAGGAGGAGTCGAATAGGGCAGCAGGAGGCTTGGCCAGCAAGGAGAGAGGCAACGGTTGTCTTGGAGGACTCAACCAACATGAGAAAGGCTGCAACAGGTCCTAGGGTGGCTTGACCTAGTGAGATAGGGCAACAACAGGTCCTAGATAGGCTGCCACAGGGCTCGACCAGGTGTAGGAGGCTGGAAAAGGGCAGCGACAATAGGGTCAAGGGCTCAACCTATTGAGAGAGGCTGCGATAGGCTCGCGGGAGGGTTCAACGCTGCTAGGAGAAGCTGCCATTGGTGCCTGGGAGGTCGGTACAACAGGTACAAGTGGCTGTCAGCAGGTATAGCAGTGAGCAGCAAATTCTGGGTAGTTTGGTGGGCCAAGACAACAGACTAGGAGCGGTTTTGAGAGCTTATTGAGGGTTGTAACAAGTGTGCTACAACAACCCTTTTGGGACAGCTTGGAGGGATGATTTAGCTGAGCTTTGGGACAGTTCTGAGGCAACCATGAGGACTGTCACAACAACGGTTTGAGGGCTGTTACAACAACTCCTTTTGGGCACCTTTTGAGGACCAGGACAAGCCCAAGTATAGACCTGATTGGTGAGCAAAGAGAGGAGCAGGCCGGGGGTTGGAAGGACTCAGCCACAACCTAGGAACCTCAAGTAAGGACAGTGGACAAGGCTGGAAGGACTCAACCAGACTTGGACACGAAAATGGGAGGGTTTTGTAAGTGTTCTTGGTATCTTTCTTTTATGTAAGAATTGGGCCATTGTCCCTGGTACGGGAGCCAATTGTTCTGGATTTAAGAACAATTGTTTTTGGGCATTAAATTCCTGTATACTGTGTATGATTCAATTGCTGATTTATTTTCCGCTATGCTAAGTTGTTAGGCATCTTAGTGTGTTTATGTTCACAGTTCAGATTGTGTTAATTTACGTATACTGTTGAGAACCTAGACCAGACCTGAGGTGTGTGTGCACCGAGTTTGGTGCACTTCGAAATCTAACCCATTCCTTGTACTCTACAACACTCCCATCAATTGCAAACCTGGAATCAATCTCACCAACATCCTCCATCAAGGTATCGTACCTCTCCTTTGAACAACTAGAAGGCTCATGGATGGAAGAAACCAATGCAATATGACTAGCATATCTATGAGGTATACTCACCCTCATTGAAGATCTGGGTACTCCTGTATGCTCTCAAGCCTCCTCAAAACTAGATGGCTCATTTAGCCTCTCTTTGGAATGTACATGTGCCACTGGATCAACAAGTAACTTGTAAAGGCCACCCTCTCTCGCCCCTTTAGCCAAAGTCCTCAGACTAACTAGACTACAATCATTGACGGTACATTGATGTCCCTTATAGGCAACTCTTCACTATACATCTTTTCATACATGACATTGAAAGAAGGTTCTTTCTCAAACTAGGAACCAATAGAATATCACTCAACTCATGAATGTCACCTGAAGGGATTTGAAAAGAAATGGAGGCAACTCCTCTCACAGGGTAAGTGGCATCATCACCAATCTCCATACTCATGCCTCCTTCTTGCTCCTGAATCACGTTGAATAAAGCCCCGTCAAATGTCATGTGTCTTGACACTTTACCGTCCACATACCATACAACTCTAGACAGGATGTTAGAAGTAAAAAAAGAAGTTCTGGAAAAGGTAGTCTCAAACAGAGAGTTAAATCTCCTCTACACCTGCATATTTCCAGCTACAACTTGTTTCACACCCTTTCCCTTCTTCTTCAATGGACATTGGCCAGCATAATGTCCCATTTCGTGACATCGGAAACACATCACCTTATTCAAGTCCTTCCCTGTATCTGTACCTTCCTTCTTGAAGCCTTTCTTGGTACCCTTCTTCGTCTTCATGACAAGATCAATAACATCTACTTCCCCTTGTTGCTCCGAACAAGACTGCAATATGATTTCTTCCTGCACAAGATCAACCCAAAGCTTTGGAAAATTTGGTATATTCTCTTGCTCACAAACACCCTGAACAAAGGGCATCTAGGAAGGAGCAAGTCCTTTTAAGGAAATGGATACCAACTCTTGATCCTCCACCTTTGTTCCAATGGTGACTATTTGATCTTTTAGTTCACTGATCACAGTCAAATAGCTCACCATAGTATCTATCTTGCTCATGTGAATGGATGAAAGTTGGTTTCACAAGAGCATCTGTTGAGAAGCACAAGAGTTTTGAAAAAATTCAACCAAAGCATCAAACTTTTTCTTACCTGTCTTCTTATCTAAAATGTGAGAGATGAATTGATCCTTTACAGAATCAAGAATGATCCTCTTCACTTTGGCTTCCTTCTTTTGATGAGCAACCAACTGTGCTGGATCTGTAGGTTTTTCTAATTCCCTCCACATGTTCCCAAAGATCGACCTCCTCCATAAGAATCTAAAGCTTGAGCTTCCATGGAATGAAGTTGGAAGCTCCATCCAACCTGACACACTCTCTAAGACCGAGAGTCATGTTACACATCCTGTACAAGTCTCAAGTGCACAAATCAGCAGTGTATGTACTATGAAGTATACAAAGCCCTTTACATGGTTCAAATGCTTTTCCCAAGCAATCTAGGGTTTCACACCCAACGACCTAAAACAATGTCAAGTACCTCTACTAGGTAATCTTCAACTGAAATACAAGCTTCCTTCTACACTAGAGTGATCTCAACCATTGTTGAAAGAATCAGCATCAACAAAAAATCAACGAGGGTCTGAAATACAACTTCTCGCAACATAGACGGAAATCGACAAACAACTGCAAGCATTAAAAAATACAAAATAAATTCATTTTTTTCAAAATTTTAAACATAAACCACAGCAATATCAAATAAACACAATGACACATAAATATGGAAAAACATGATATATATGATGTAGTGGATGCCAAATAAAAAATGATATATCAAAGTTGATAACTTGATACTGAATACTAAACCTTGATAGTTTTCCAATTAAGGACTCAAAATTGGACATCCAATACAAAACAACATCAAATATATAAATGTATCTGATCATCATGAGTCAAAATCATGGTGTACCACTTGGCATTTGTATAGGATGGTTGAGAGGAGAGGAGTCTAGATAGGTGTATAGTCAACAATCGATTAATTGGAAAAGTTTTTCCTCTTAGCTATGTTCATAAGCGCTTTGTGGTTCTCAAGGCTTACATGGGAAGTATTTGAACAATGCCATGAATTCAAACACAAAGCAGTGGCAATCTAAATCCTAGATCCATGAGGATGAATGCAGACATATATGCTATTGTTTTGGTGTCTTATTGTTGCAAAATGTGAAGGTGGTCATCAGTTAAAGTGTGCAAGACAATAATTGAAGTTATGTCTCTATGGTTTTCTTTGACGTAGATGGTGTTCTAGAATATATCCATGTTTCGATATTTACTAATTTAATAACTCCGATCCCACCCTCCAATCAAAATTTAAATCCTCATTGCACCAAAGGCTGCACATACATACAGAGGAAATGCCACTTTTCGCTAGTCATCTTGTTTCAACATAAAACTGTTATTTTATAAGCTCTTGTTGTTAGCTTGCCTTGACTATATGATTTTTGATTCCCACTTCTTTTTGAATGGATGTTGATAAACTACATACCTAGTTTGTTCAAGACTTTATAAGATTCTAGTGATAAGCAAGATAGTACATAAATGCTATTTTACTTGGTCATTCAACTGACTCCACCTTATAGACAGCCATGAGTAGTCAGGACTTAGGACAACTGATTGGGTAGCCTGGTTTAAAGGGCAAGAGCAATGGCAAAGAATTTTAAAACTATTGAATTCTTTCAGGTCTTAAGAAATCACAACTACATGGAAGATGCAAAAGCAAATGAGGCAGTTGGTTTAGAGGTTGGAGCGGTTAGGACAAATTGGGGAAGAGTAGGATGGTGTCATCTCCCATGATTTTCAACTCCAAACATTATAATGTAATGGTCATATGGAGAAGAGACAAGTGGTACTGCATGGCACGATTGAAATGATGGGCATTAAGACCTCTAGACATTGACGTACCTTCAGATTCACTAGAGGCTGTCTGGAGTTATGTAATTTCCTTCTAGATAGATTGGCGTGGGCTGTGTGGTATTATGGTTTGCATTTTGGCAAAATAACTGTTGGTTCTGTATAGGGGGTTTGATGACAGTGGCAGGGAGGTGAACTCAGACTTCCTTGGCCAGCACTGGAAGCCTCCAGGGAATCCTGATGGTTTAGTTTTGTGGTTACAAGCATTGTTTCTTTGGGGAGTAGGAGGAGAAAGTGGGGAAGTGGCAAGATAATGGCTAGCTGTCATTGCCTATTGTGAAAATATGAAGAGGGCTGCACAGGTGTGAGCAACAGGTTGTTGACATTACGGGACGGATACAAGTTCAGAGGACTAGGGACAYGGAGATTTCAGAGCTTATTGAACGCCAAAACAAAAAAATTGCAAAGCTCAAAACCACCTGCAACCTTCTGTATGAATTAGTCTTAGTACTAGCTTGAAGTTCRCGCCTTCGTGGAGAACCTTTACATTCCTTGGCACCTCCCTCAATTGTATCCATCAGCTCAGTCCAACCTATGGCGAATGAAGACAAGATGGTTCAGCAAGTTCAAGGCGACATGGAGATGGGAACGCCAGATCCAGAACCCATTCTTCAAGCTGGTATCAAACAGGAAGGTCTCAGTGGGCATGACTTCATCTAATTTCAGGTTTTGCAATGTATTGCAAAATAGTTCTTTTGCTACCCTAGTTTGTTAGGTTTAATACAAGTTAGTTGTATAGTTATATATCTAAGACAACAATAGTAGCCCAGCTGCTAGGCAGCAATTTTGAAATTTTGGGCACTTTTGAAGGACCAGTTTTAAACTGGATAACCTCAGCTTTGTGTTAACTTGCTGTATGTTAAGACCGCATCCAATTTTTAATACAAAAGATAACCATTTCTGTTTAAAAAAAAGAAAAATCTCTATTAAGTTATAATATAAGTTCTATATGTATAAATATAATATAAGTATATATTGAGTTATGTAAGCATATATTATTATACAATATAAGTTATATATACAAATTTTTATATAAATGTAATAGAAGCCATATTTTTAATTTTTTTGTATAAGTTTTATTATTGTAAATTATAAAATATTATTTATATTGTTTGTACCTGCCGTTTCCCTGCTGTATCAAGATCCTGGGTTTTCAAAAATCTGGCAGATCTGTATCCACATACGGATCCATATCCGAATCCTGGTAACTTTGTTTATTGGTCAACTATTTATATCTATAGCTAGGGAAAAATTATTTTAATTTTTCATAGCCTGCTTTCTTTCAGAGAAAAGAAAAAAATTGATGAATTGCAAACTGTCCCCTAAAAGAATTTTCCCCACAAACCATGAAAGCTCTAATTGCTAGTGTACAACTAAGGAAGTGGAGTTTTGTCACACTATCAGCTATTAGGCATGTAAGCAAAATATCACCTGTGATTCAGAAATCCCTCCTTGCCCAGTTTGAGAAATTGACGAGTATTATGTGCAATGTGTAGCCTACAAGCTGGCTGTCAAAAGCCTTCAAATCTCAATGTAGAATTCTGTTGTGCCTTTGCGGCCACTGCCTGATAGAGAAGAAAACCACAACACAATCTGCTGGCCATTGAAGAAGAAAATTGTGAATAGAAATACCTACACTTGAAGCATTCTGTGGTGGGTCTAACAGAAATGTTGTAAGCAAACTAGGGTGAACACCTTTTGTCAAATTGCTTAAAAGTTAAAACCCTCTTGGTTTGGCAAAATTCCTGAAAACTTAGAAAATTCTAATGTCTACTGGTGGTTGTCCGAACCAATGTAAAACCATGACTATCCAATTCATAATCTCTATGATGCCATGGATAATTTGCCAAGTTGTTTGTTAAGAGCTTCTCTGATGATTTGCAGAAGAAAAATTGTACTGGAAGTGCTAGAAATCTATGAATTTCTGTGTAGCAGTAAATATTGGTGGCTTACTATCATGTGAGTCAATAAAAATGAAAAGATTTGATGTTTAAAACTTTAGGGTTAGTGTTTAATTTAGTTTTTGACTTCTTATCTACTTCAGTCAACAGCCTAGGTCATTAGACCTTCTGGACTGGAGGATCCAACTACCATGAATATTCATGTGCCAACCCCATAATTGGGCATACCTTCTAACTATAGTGTACTAGCATCGACATATACAAATACAAATTGCCAATTTGGAAGCCTGATAATATGAATATGCCAAAGTAAATTGAATCTACTGTTGAGTTTCAATATGGTAATAACTTTGACCATAGATATTATGTGACTGATATTGTTTTCGTTCCAACCCCCATTTCATGACTATATGATGTAGGGAATTATGCAATTCTTTTTGCTGTTTGACTGCTGTTAGAACTTAGAAGTGCGGCCAATAACTCATGATTGCGTGTTGAATTAAACTTCAGCAGAGTTTGATTACAAACACAATAGTACTTTCAACGACTCCTACACCAACCCTTCCATAGCATCAGTTATCCATCAACTAGTTTGAAGTTTGAACTGTCAACACGTGAGGCATATATAGATTCTCATTCAACTTGCTGAAAACTCCCATTGAAAACCCTCGCATTTCCCTGCTTCAATCGTTCAAATTTCTTGTGTGATAAATATGACATATGCAACATCTTGAACTGCATTTTAAGATTTCAATATAACAGGAAAAATATTGTAGAAAATTTTAATTTCCATTTTCGTCTCAAGAATGTGTGCAAACCATAACTTTTAACATATCTTTATGCCCCTTATAATAATTTTACAGAACCTGAATATTTTGTCTTTTCATTAGTTTCTCTGATATTTATAATTTTTTTACAGTTTCTTGTATCATCTTTAATGGTATGCATTGGAAGGATTTCTTTGAAGTTCAAACTTGCCCTCGGGGTAGAACTGAAATGTTTACTTATTTTATTTGTTCTTATAATTTTTTTTCTTTTGCAGGTGTTGGGACCAAATCTGGCCACATGGATTTGCCCAACAGCAGTAGAACATATTGGTTCTGGCCTTCGATTTCAAACTTATTATGATAACCTTCATGGACAATCTAGTCCATCTTGAGCATGTGCACTGGCAGCAGTTCAAAAGTTATGAAATGGCCATTCAGTTGCCTCCAGATGGATTTGTTCAAGAGCAATAGGACATCTTGGTTCTCATCTCCAATTTTGGATTCTTATGATAGCATTTTTAGCACAATCTAGTTCTGTGGGGTATGCAGATGATCAAATGGCCATTCAAAAGCCTCTGGGAAAGCCCATCATTGCTATGGACTTCGTTGATAATATATTATGCATCAGCAACCTTCTAAGCCTCAAAAGCATCATCATTTCAAAATAGGGAAATGTTTTTGTGTTGGGAGCAATTGGTGATCTGAGGGTAGGTTAGTGCTGCAGATTCATCGTCATATTGTCAAACAAATTATTTCTATTATAAACAGGCTTTAGAAAGTTATAAGGAATGGCTTTTTAGCCATGTATCTGCCTTTGTGGTTGAATTGAAGTCTTGCGGTTTTAAATTAATACAGTATGGAATCTAGATTCATTTATAGGGTTTGTATTGGAAGTAAACTATCCATGAACTCCAATTTAGTTATTGGTGTTGTGAGGCTACCATTTGTTCTTTCCAAACTGCCATTTAATTATCGTCATGTAAATGCTCCATCAAATAACCCTTTTATCTTAAAATTTAAATAAAAAATATGATACTGCAGGCTTAGATTTGCTACTCCGGTGCCTGCGTAACTACACCAATTGGTGCCATACTAGATTTGTTGTACTTGTACTGAGTTGGCGTAAAGCAATAAATAAATGTCACCTTCAATAAGAAACTAGGAATAAAATAAAAAATATCATATAGAAGAACACGGGCTATTTATGATGAAGAATGACATGTTTGAGTAATACAAGAACTTTTCCGTCTTGTCAAAGGCATGAACTTTATAGAAAATTTGCTGGTCCTATTTTGAAATTTGGATGCATTGTTTTTCTTCAACTTCAAAACAATAGGTTAATATCATTAACTGAAGTGCAGTGCTTCCAAAATTTCATTTATTCTTTGAAATGTTTTTTGTCATTCCCTTAATCTTACCCTTCTCATTTTTATAATTTTCCATATAAGCATTTCATCATACTATTCTTATTTTTATAAATTGCCATATAAGCATTTCATCATACTATTCTTATTTTTATAAATTGCCATATCAGCATTTCATCATATGTAATATCATCTTGAGATAATACATTGTCATTTCTCTCAACGTTTTCTTTCTCCATCAAACCTAGACTACCAACGTGCAAAGGAGTGCACTTTTATGGTATTGTGCATTGGAAAATAAATTATTCGTGGATGCCTTGCGTAAGGACAGAATGAAGGTAACTGTTGGATCTGTGTTTTTAATGCCAAGATCTCAGAGGAATGACTGTTATTTAAAATACCTTCACAATGGCAGTGGATATCTTATTACAAATAATCTTGATGTCTTTTGTGAATAAGACCTTCACAATTTCTTTTGCTGTTTATCTGTAATTTATGTAGCCTTAGATGCTTTAATCTTCCAGATATTTTAGTGTTGAGCAGGTTCCATGTGTTTGTAACTGGAAACTCCACTTATTGTTATGGATATTCAACTTAGAGGAGGTAATATGTTAGCTTTTTAGCTCGGGAGGTACTCCGCATGTTTTGTCTTGTATGCGGATGTTACCTTAATATTTACACTACCAAGCACTTAACTTTGTAATAGTTTTTATAAAGTTGTTTTAAGTGATTCTTTTATTAAAGTGATTTTTTAATAAAGTGTACCTTCTATTTTTAAAATGACTTTATTTTCATAAAGCACTTATGTAATAAAGTGAAAATCACTTCAATTTAAATGAGACATTTTGGAGAGAATGGATCATGACTCTTGATTTTGAAAAAGACAAGATCTAATCTTGGCCTTTGGCTCTAGGGTTGGGGGAGGTGAAAAGACACTTTGGAGGGAAAATGTCATTTTCATATTTATAAAAGAATGCATTGGGTAGTTTGCAAGACATCAAGAAGACGAGAGGAGTTGAGTTAGAGAGATTTTCTGAGTAAACTTGAGAGAAGAAAGTGGGCAGCAAAGATGACACATTTTTCAAAGAAAGAGGGCACGAATTTCGAGAAAAAATTTCGGTGACTTTTGGGCTGAAATATTTTTCTGCTGTGGGAGGCCATATTGTACGGATCCGTACAGTCAGTACGATTTCGTACAGTTCATATAGCCGTACAGATTTGGCATGGAAATCGAGACATTTTGGGCACAATTTTAGAGGCGGATTTCAAAATTTTTGTGGCTATTTCTGGGTCATACAGAACAATCCGTACAGTTGACTGTGGGCATGAAAAACGAGGTACGGAGGAGGCCGTACAACAGTACGGTTTTGGCACAGAAAACGAGACAAATTTCTGTGGGATAGATTTGGTGTTGTGAGGTATTTTCCTTGGCTGAAAATATTATTTTGCTGCTGATCTGTACTTTCCTGAAGCTGAATAATGATCTCTCTCTCTCTCTCTCTCTCTCTCTCTTTCTCGTTGGGTTTCCCCACATTGGGGTTTTCCCTGACATTTGCCTAAATTTTTGGGTGTTATGGGTTGCTATCCACTTTGTTATTTCTGCTGCTATTTTGTTTAACAATGTGTATTTTTGCTTATGGAAATTTCTAAATGTAAGTTTATGCATTTTTGAAATTTATGAAGAGAGTTATCTCTAGGTTGCTAAGTGTTTGACCGAATATTATTTTGTTGATTTTTTTGTCATTAAAAATCTACATGGTATTAGAGCTTTGTTTCTGAGTGACAGTGGACAGTGTGATTTTTGGGCAAAAGGGTGTGATTGTTTTCCTTGGGTTGTGACAGAGAATATGGTTGCAAGCATTAGATATGAGGATCGGTTGGATGACATTTTCAACTATTTGCAGTGGAAGGTCCGATTGTCAGTTGTTCTCAAGGAGAACAAAATTTATAGATATGTCAACTCTGTTATAGTAGCTCTCGCAACAGATCCTGTTGCTTTGGACTTACATGAGACCAAGGAAGCCACAACTCAGAGGATTATTCTGGATGGGGTGAAGGATCACCTTATCCCACACTTGGCTGAGAAAAAGACTGTCAAGGAGATGTGGGATGCACTTAAGAACTTGTTCGAGACGAAGAAAGAGAACCAGAAGATGGCCTTGAAGGCTAAGTTGTATGATACCAAGATGGGTAAGTAGGAGAATGTCTCTTCTTATCTTACCCGGGTGACTCAAGTTAAAGATGAGCTGACAGCTGTTGGAGAGGTCATTACGGATTCTGAACTGGTGAGGATAGCCTTAAACGACTTCACCAAATAATGAGAAGTCTTCGTGAAGTGTGTGGTGGGACGTGAACATCTATCAGATTGGAGCAGACTGTGGAATGATTTCACTCAGGAGGAGATCCGAGAAAGATCTCAGAGCAGTGAACAAAAGACATACAAAGCTGATGAGAATGTTGCTCTTGCGGCAAAGAGCAAGAAGAAAGGAAGTTCCGGAAGGGACTTGAGTAAAGTCAGATGCTATTGTTGTACCCAGTTGGGGCACCTTGCCTCTCATTGTCCTGAGAGGAATAAGGAGTCAGAGGGGCTTGAGACAGCTGCTACAATAGCCATGGAGAACTTTGTTTCAAAGTTCGATAGAGAATTTTCTTTGGTGACCCTAGTTTCCAGTGTCGGCAGTGGAGGATTCAGAGGTGATGTCAGATGGATTGTGGATAGTGGAGCCTCTAGCCACATGACGAGAATCTGGCGAGTATTCCTAGATTTCACAGAGATTGATCCCGATCGACAGGTGGTAAATGAAGGTGGTATGGCGAAAGCTGTACGTGGAGTTGGGAATGCCAGATTCCAACTCGAGTTTGGGGAACACTTGGAGCTTGATGGAGTTCTCTTTGTTCCAAGGTTGAGGGTTAACTTGCTTTCAGTCTCAACCTTGGAGGATGTAGGATATTGCGTATTGTTCAAGAGGGAAAATGTCTTTATCTACAGGCAGGGAGTGGACCCGGTAGAGCTGCAGCTGATCGGTAACCGGGTGAACAGGTTGTATATGTTGAGAGGACAACCTTTGATGTATGATTTAGCGTTGGATGAGGTGCATGAGGAGGCTTCTGAGATTGCAGTGGCACCAAGGATACAATCTTGCATTCTGAGAGAAGAGAGCAAGTCTCTTCTAAGCACTGACAGAAGGCTCAGCTAGGTTGATTGAACCGATGCTCAAGATGAAGTGAGCTCAGGGTTTTGGGAGGTTGCCAGGAGAAGATATTCTAGTTCGAGTTTTGTGCAAGTGTTGCGGATGGCTCCAGGTTCAAAGGGAGCTCCTACATAGCACAATGTGATGGGATCAGATGATGGAGATGGCAACGAGTACATCCCTCGCTAAGAGGGAGTGTTAGCTTTTTAGCTCGGGAGGTACTCCGCATGTTTTGTCTTGTATGCTGATGTTACCTTAATATTTACACTACCAGACACTTAACTTTGTAATAGTTTTTATAAAGTTGTTTTAAGTGGTTCTTTTATTAAAGTGTCTTTTAAATAAAGTGTACCTTCTATTTTTAAAGTGAATTTATTTTCATAAAACACTTATGTAATAAAGTGAAAATCACTTTAATTTAAATGAGACATTTTGGAGGGAATTGATCATGACCCTTGATCTTGAAAAAAACAAGATCTAATCTTGGTCTTTGGATTTAGGGCTGGGGAAGGTGAAAAGACACTTTGGAGGGAAAATGTTATTTTCAGATTTATAAAAGAATGCATTGGGTAGTGTGCAAGACACCGAGAAGACGAGAGGAGTTGAGTTAAAGAGATTTTATGAGTAAGCTTGAGAGAGGAAAGTGAACAACAAAGATGACACATTTTCCAAGGAAAGAGGGCACGAATCTCGAGATAATTTTTTTGTGAGTTTTGGGTCGAAATATTTTTCCGCTGTGGGAGGCCGTACTATACGGATCCATACAGTTTGTACAATTCCGTACAGTCGTACGGATTTGGCATGAAAATCGAGACATTTTTCGGGCACGGTTTTCAAGGCAGATTTCAGATTTTTTGTGGCTGTTTCTGGGTTGTATGGAACATAGCGTACAGCTGACCGTGGGCATAAAAAACGAGGTACAGAGGTCGTACAACAATACGATTTTGGCACAGAAAATGAGGCAGATTCATGTGGGACATATTTGGCGCTGTGAGGTATTTTCCTTGGCTGTAAATGTTATTTTGCTGCTGATATGTACTTTCCTGAAGTTGAATAATAAT
>SNQJ01S0004744.1:537655-551773 GCA_010110895.2 Picea sitchensis
CAAGACCTTGTGGATTTAATCCAATGGTGCTTGTTAATTCAAAATCCGATCGAAGGGCTACTGTTGATCTTTACGATTAACTGTTCAATTATGATTCAGTTAGTAGAAAATCGAATCATGGTTCTTGCTCGGTTGGCGATTCAGTTGCTGAGACGTTTTTGTCTTTGCCCAAGGAGATTTGAGGTGTAACTGATGAGGCTGGTGTGTATAAAAGGAGAGATGCAACGACTGTGCAGGTGTGGCTGTTCTGACTGAAAAATGAGTTGAACTGTAGAAAGGTAAAATTGCAGTATGTGCAGTGTGAAGAAAGCTCAGAGATAAGGAACAAAAGCTGAACATAACAGAAAAGGTGAAGAGAGCAGAATCTGCACATATCAAAGAAGCATGAGAAGGACATAGAAAGAACATAAATAAAGAGACAACAAGTCAAGCCAAGTATGAACAGAGCAGAAGGAATTGCAGAACAATGAAGAAGTGGTAAGAATTGATATTTGTATTGTTGGTTATTCAGTCATTTATTTAGAATCAGGGAGGTAGGGTGGTTCTAGGGAGGACTGTGGTCCTCTGATATTCAAGTTGATGCTTGAGTATTGGGAGTTGTAGCTTCCATCTAGTTGTGGCTAGAAAATAGGGTGGCAAGGTGTTTCTTGGGAAAACACAGAGTTTTCTGTATGCAAGTTGGTGCTTGTATAAGTGGAAGTAGGTGCTTCCATCCAGTCGGTGCTAGAACACTCAGGGAGTTGGTGCTTCTTTCTAGTGGGTGCCAGAGAAACCAGAGAGTTGGTTCTCTCAAACAAGTTGGAGCTTGTAAAACAGAGGTAGTAACCTCACATTGAGTTGGTGCTCAACTATAGATGATGTACATAACTTAAAAGACTGCCTATCATTTCAAAGAAGAGGAGGTTTTCTCCCTTTATGGGTTTCCTCGTGAAAATCTGTCTCTGTGTATATCTTATGTGCGATTGATGCTCATTATTTATGTTGTTCATATGTTGTATAATATTGATGGTCACTTGGAGAAAGATTAAAAATGGTTTAATTGACTTAAAATTGTTTAAGCACATTAACAATTGATTCACCCCCCCTCTCAGTTGTCTTAGTAATTTCAACAGGGCACTGGCTTCCTCTTATGATTATGAGGCTAACATGCCTAGATTAGCATAATAGGGGAACCATTAGCACCATCCAATTGGGATACTTCCAGATAAGCAACTACGAGTGGGAGGTATTTGTCTTGTCAAAGTTGTCAGGGTTTGTACCTAGACCCAATCATTGTTAAGTGGGTTGGAGTGCATCCACAAATGTGAGCACAAGCGCTAGCATGTCACTTTATAGACTTGAACCCTTGTGGGAGTTATATTAGCTACCCAACATGTCACCTTGTAGACTTGAACCCTCGTGGGAGTTATATTAGCTACCTGCTTTCACCAACCCAACAAGCCACCATTGATTAAGTTCTCAAACTTTATCTACTACATTTATAATGTCTAATTTCTTATCATGCATAATTTTTTAACCATGTACAAATAGATTAGCAAAGCCATCAAATTCTATCCATAGGATGGCTAGTTTCTTAGTCTTTATAATCAAGTTGGTGTTAGGCCTTGGAGTACGATAGGTTCCCAGTTAATTTGTGTAGTAATAGTGTTTGGCCCAAAGGTACTATTGGTTCCCAGCTAGTATGTGTTCAAGATAACAATTCTATAAGAGAATGGAGGAACATGGACACTTGGTTTTGAGATGGAAACAAATTTCTTGGGTGAATAACCATTGGTTGGTTATCATGTTAGTGAAAAATACAATGAAGTTGTATTGTTCTTGTTGGAGAAACCAAGGGTTGATTGCAAACTTAATTCTGAAGTGGAATGATGAGATTGTCGTGAGAAGGACAAAGATGTTCTTTTGGGTGCAACAAATAGTTATTTTTGGAACTTGGTCCAAGGGAAACTGGTGACAGTTCTTGTGGAAGTCTTATGGTAGTAGTGAATATTGGATGCTGGTGGACAAATAAGGTAAATTTTTGTGAGTTGCGTTGAATAAAAGCAGACTTTACCACAGGGTAATGTGAATAACACCTTGTATTTGTAGGAAGTCTGATATCATATTTTGATCTGATGTATTGGTTCTTGAAAAGTTTGAGCTTGTATATTGCCTAGAGTTGGTATTTAAGAGAAGTATTGTAGTGGTACCCATGCATTGTTTTCAAATATTGTACTTGGTATCTCCATGAGATGGAGTATGTTAATTGTATATACTCGTATCTATGTATGTAACATGTAAATGGAATATCAATATAAGCCCTAGATAGGCATGCATACCCCTTTGCCATGTGTCCTTGATGATTTGGATTACTTGTTTGGTATAGTGTAAAATGTCGAGCACACACTTATACTTGGGGGGGAGGGGGGCACTGAATCTGTATAAAACATTTTTTTACTTTTTCAAACATTCATCAACCATAAAAAAACAATCACATATTAACTGTAGAACATCGAACACAAAATTTTTCGTGGAAACCCTTTTGGGAGAAAACCATGAAACTTTTCTTTATAATTATTTGTAAGCACCAACCAACTATTACAAATATTTGTAGGCACCAACTTATCAGAGACACTAATATCCACTGGTACAAATCCCAATATCTAGGCACCAACCCACTCTTATAGATCTTCGTAGACATCAATTGACTGGAGACACCAATCCCCACCGCTAAGCACCAACTTAACAAGAGACACCAATGCCTTACAGATATTTGTAGACACCAATCTATTGGAGAAACCCATTCCCATTGCTAAGCACCAACTTAGCAAGAGACACCAATATTTTACAGATCTTCGTAGACACTAATCCCCACTGCTAAGCACCATCTTAACAAGATACACAAATCTATGAGTTGCACCAACCTTCATCGATTTTTCTTTTTATTTCTGACTTCATTAGGTCTTCTTGTTTCTACCTTCACCAGGTCTGATCACTACTTCTGCCTTTACCAGGTTTGACCAAAAATTGAATTTCCAAATGACAACTTTTCCAAAGCTTCTTGTTTTGGGCCTCTTCCCAAAAATGAACTTGTACAACATGCCACATATCCAATTTTGTAAATTTGATTATGAAATTTTTACTTGAGGTACTTCTGTATGTCTCCTCTGTTTTTTGAAAATTTCACAGTTTGAAGAGTCCCAAAAAAGAGGTTATAGTGAAAATACCAAACTGATTTGTTTGAAGTTGATTTCAGGACCATTCAGAAACCCTAACTTCCACATAACATATATAAAAAAAATACAACGAACCAACATCTGAAATTTTTACCACATGTACATTAATATCTCTCCTCTGTCTCTGCAAAATATCAGGGTTTGAAAGATCGCAAAAAATAAGTTATAACAAAAGCGTCAAGATGACCTGTTTGAAATTGACTTCAGGGACATCCAGGAACCCTAACTTCCGTAGGGCATATATCTGAAAGTATAGAAAACTAACATATGAAATTTTTACCACATGTACACCAAGAATTCTCCTCTGTCTTGCAAAATCTCAAGGTTTGAAACATCATAGAAAATAAGTTATAGCAAAAGTGCCAAGCTGATCTGTTTGAAATTGATTTAAGGAGAATTCAAGAACCCTAACTTCCATAGGGAATATTTCCGAAATTATAGCGAACCAACATCTGTAATTTTTACCACATGTACAACAAGAACTCTCCTCTGTCTTTGCAAAATCTCAAGGTCTGAAACATCCCAAAAAATAAGTTATAGGAAAAGTGCCAAGCTGACCTATTTGAAACGGATTTCAGGAGCATTAAGGAACCCTAACTTCCACAGGGAATATCTCTGAAAGTATAGCAAACCAACATATGCATTTTTTACCACATGTACACCAAGAACTCTCCTCCGTTTATGCAAAATATCAAGGTATGCAACATCCTAGAAAATAAGTTATAACAAAGGTTCCAAGATGACTTGTTTGAAACTAGTTTCAGGAGCATTCAGGAACCCTAACTTCCACAAGACATATCTCCGAAAGTACAACAAAACAACATCTACATTTTTTACCACATGTACACCAAGATATCTCCTTTGTCTTTGCAAAATATCAGGGTCTGAAACGTCCTAGAAAAAAGGTTATCGTGGAAATGCCAAGATGACCTGAAACTAATTTCACAATTCTTCTCTTTTGGAATGATATTCAATCTTTGCTCATCCATTTTTCACACACTACTTTCTATCATTGCTTTGTCTTTTTATATTTTTTCATAACCCTTCATGAAGGGACACATCCATTAATTAAATAATCGATTTTCATTACCATGGGAAAATACCCCAAACTCATGGGTTTGAAACCACCATTTCACTTTTTAATTTTTCACATGCACCCCTTTTTTAATATATATATATATATGTTATAAATGTTGTGTGTATTGTAATATTGTAATATTACATCAATGTCATCATTAATCTTTTGATATTAATCACAATAATTCCAACAATCTCCCCTTCCGTTATTGATGGAAATCCTGCAACGAAACACAAAGTCCACCAGGCATGGAAATAAATCTCCCCCTGTCTTCAAGTCTTCCCCTTTGACATCAATGACAAAGACATGCTTCCCTTGAGCTTGTGCTTCTCCTTAAGCACTCTGTTGAAAATTCAATCAAATGTCATGTCGAGTCGATTCTCAGTCGACCACTTTCAAGGCAATCACCAATGACTATACAACCGATGATACACAACGATATGAAGTCAACCAACACTCACTCTCCCAAAACCCACTGTGAATTTTTCAATATCAAATTTTCCACCACACTGAGGGAACCAATGCTCATGCTCCCACAATCCACCTCATCTTAGACCTTAGCTTTCCGGGACAAGTAAGCTCAAATCTGGTCAAAATTTCAATGATTTGTCTCAATTCCCATTTTTTTTAAGAAAATGCAAAGGGGGTTAGAGGTAATCAAGTGAAACAATAAAAAAACCTTTCTATTCCCCAGTTTAAGAAAGGATTTATATATTAAAAGGATCTAAAAAAATGGTCCACAATGTTTTGTGGTGATCAACCCCACGAGGCTATGACTTTGCCTGCCTCTTAAGATACTTATTTAACTTCCTGGCTTGGTTTCCTTTTCAATTTCCTGTTAGATAGACTCAAGGCTTCCCTACCCACCAACTAGTCGGATAAATTTCCCTTCTTTCCACCTTATCGTCGTGGATGGATTTACCCTAAGACATTGACTCTCCCACACATAGTCACAATGCTTTGTGGGGTGAAAACAAATAGTCACTAAGTATTAGGGGCCTACATCCCGGGGCTCCATTACTATTGTCGACAT
Organism: Picea sitchensis; assembly: GCA_010110895.2. Classification (NCBI taxonomy): domain Eukaryota; kingdom Viridiplantae; phylum Streptophyta; class Pinopsida; order Pinales; family Pinaceae; genus Picea; species Picea sitchensis. Next base: position 542,982 of record SNQJ01S0004744.1, read on the forward strand.
CCCTATCCTTTCTTGGAGTTTACTACTCCCAACACATTTCAAAAATAGACAGTCAAACATGCCCCAACATACCGAACCACCTCTTGGATACCTGCAATACCTTTGTGGTTTGGTCAACTAGGGTTGGATTCACCAATCCATAAAATAAAGAGTATTTTTGGTGAAATTTTATCTGTTACGACCTTGATAATCTTGGTCTCATTCCCTCCTTCAAATACAAGGAAATATTTTTAAGTTATTTTATTTTAATGTCGTCGTGTGATTCAAAAGAAGTTTCTTTGCACCCAAATTCCTTCAAAATATGATCGTTGTAGACCAATCATCACTTTAATTTTTCAAGAGAAACTGTTCAATCACTTATCAAAAGTCCATCAAAACTCAACTTGGAAATGACCATTTTCAACATATAAGAGATCCTCCTAAATAATACTCCCCTCGATCAGGTATTTGCATTCTTTAAGAATACTAACCATGTCGATATGGGTGAGTTGTAGGAACAATTATGGCTACCTACAAGAGAAGAAGTGGGAAAGAGAGCATTATTTAGGTTAGCTCAGAAAGAGAAGAGGAGGAAGTAGGGACTAATACCCCAAGTCCTATTTACAATGACACCATTTGCATCGTTGACACTGGTGTGGCATACCATGGGAAGAAATTTTCCAAATGTTCCAACATGATTCCTATCCTAATTTAGTAGATGACTAAGACCTGGGTGTCTACCATGATTTCAAAAGGTTTCGACTCCATAAAATCACTGCACGTGCCGCTGTGCTTAAATCTGTGGAAGCTGTCTCTTGGATCATTCGCCAAATAGATGTTGACAACAAGATAATAAGAGACACTCAAGGGAAATTTCTCTCGTCATTCCAGGACTTAGTTATGCATACACATTATAAGATTCCTACTAAAGAGATTGAACTGACATAAGAGTGGGTGTTTCAGTGTCCTCTAGATCATAGAGAAACTATGATTAACTGGTGGATTCCAAGAGTAAACTTCAGATCAATAAAATTAGGGGATTATCCCACAATAATGCTTATGACCCCTTATAGGTTCACTATACCCATTGTGTGCAAGCTCTATGGAAAAGTAGATGCTTAAAAATTCAAAGAATTACAGGTCCCTTTGTTGCACACATTCACAACTACCAGTCACATATTCAACTGGGCTCCTATCCTCTCTGCCACTTTGGAGGAGATGATATCAACAACAAGACAAATGGTACCAGGGAAACATCTACAATTCCACATGTCATCTTACCTACTAGACATTGTCTGCTTGGTACATGTCTATGCAGGTATGGGATGGAGTTGAAATTGAGTGACCCCCCTATTCATGTATACTACCAAGACTTGTGGGAGCATAAATACCAAGTGCACTATCATAAGATATGTGAACATTTTTTTATTCCATTATTCCAATTATTATTCTATGCTTCAACACCATATATGTTAGAAAAAACAATGCACAAGGTTGGAAAATTCAAAGAATGGTATGTACTAGAGATTGGGACATATAAATCATAGTTTACAGATCAACCAAGCCTCCTCATTCATTTCCAAAATTTGTGCTTGAAAAATTGGTTATGTATGAGGTAGCATACCACATTCTCGTACATGGGGTTGGAGCAACCCTCTTAAGGGATAAGAAACTGCCATGGACACCACTACCTTTCTATGTGAGATTCTACAGTTTCAAAGATGGGAATGAGACACAGGCTGAAGAAACATTTTGACAACATTCCATTTTGGGGAAGAGAGATTTCATAGACATGATCCCATGAAAATTGTCAGCAAACACTCTCAACTCTACAAGTGTAAGTGGCCCTATGAATTTGAAGAATGAAGAGATGAGGAGATATACATAAAGGAAAATAGTTTTGATGAAGTTAGTTTTAGAATGAGAGGCAACTCAAGGTCAAAGAAAAAATTAACTGCAAAAGAAAAGGTAGAGGAAGAGAAGGCAACAAAAGAAGAAGAAGCAAAAGAAAAAGTTGAATAAGAAGCTATAGCTAAAGAAACAAGAGAGAAAGAAAGATTTGAAAAGGAAGTCGAAACACTAAGGCTTTAACAAGTAACAAAAGCAGAAAGGAAGAAAAAAGAAAGAAGAACATGCAAAAATGAGACTTCTTAGAGAGCATGAAGAGAAGTTAAAACATGAAGAGGAAGAAACAATAAGAAAATAAATCCTAGGAAGAAACTCAAAATACTGATCCTATGGACATCGAGCCATATGAAAGCACTACCGGTGCTACACTATTAGGAGGACACTTCCCACTTAGAGAAGTGATTATGAGCGTTTACCCCCTCCAACGTTGATAAAGTAGCCAGTCTTAATTCCTTCATCTTTGACAAGGCTATAAAGGAAATCGTCAAGAAACATTTGAATAAAATCCCCATCCTAGGCAGTCCAATGCTTGAAGTGGCCAGAGAGATACATGTGGTGGAAGGCATCAGGGACAACCCAATAGCTTTGGCCTCTGCAAGGGTGACATTCACTCAAGCCTCATAGCATAATATCAAGGATATGATAAAAAAAAATTGCATAATACAAAGCTAAAGTTGAAGCCTTAGAAGAAGAGGCGAGATATTATAGAGGATACAGGGCCAATATCCTTGAGTTCAAAGAAACAACCACTAAAGCACAAGAAGAACTAAAGGCCACGATAAAAAACCTATACAATAGCCTAAATTTTTTTCAATATTTTTCTGCACAACTATTAACAATGGAAGACAAAGTTAAGACCAAAAATGCATAGTTGGAAGAAATCAACATAATCATGGACAATTTGAAGAATTGGCCAGGGGAAAATCCAGATGCGTTACCAGAGCTTCCTAGGACAACCAAGAAGGAAAATAGGTTGAACTTGAAAAAAGGGAAGGAACTTGAAAAGAGGGAAGGAACTTGAAAATGATATATCAAATTAAGTGCGCCTTTGAAAATTCATTCATATAGTGGTAGAAAGGATGGAAAAGAAATGCAATTTACCCAAGATTGGAGATCTAGGCTAGCCTAGACAAACATAAGATGTTATTGAAGAACTCAAAGCCAACTTGCATTCAAGGATAATATCCATGGGGATGGCTCAATGAGTTATTCAAGCTGTGCTTAAATAACACATTTCCATACCTTTTAAAGACAATAATTTTCTTAGTTTATTCTTGGTCACATTGAAAAATGTCAAGGACACTCGGTCCCAAGATGCAACCACATATGAGGTTACATAGAAGACCTAGTTTTCAAAAGAGTAATTAGAATCACCACCTTTCATGACATGTGGATTGCATATTTTAAGTTCAAAGATGAGGGGCATGTGTTACATTTTCTTGAATTTGTAATGAATAATATACAAAGTAGGAAAACACAAGTTAGGCAAGTCCAAGAGTTGTAATTGCTAGTTAGAAGTCAATAAGTCACAAGAAGTAGTTGCAACTCATTGGCTATATATTTACAAGAGCACCACTCTAAAGGGGCTCTTACTTTTTGTAATTTTTTGGAACTACTTGTGATATTTTAATGAGAAGAATTCCTTAGGGCCATTTTGGAGGAGAAATAATCAGTTGTGTGTGATGCCTATGCCGTGAATTACTTCCAGTTTATGTATTGTCATTTTCATTATTGTAAGGTTATACTGCGAATTTGATAGACTATTCTTCTGTGAATTTTATAGCTTTCCATCCCATTACTTTTTCGACATTGTTTTTAGGAGTTGATGAATGGATGGTTATGAATAATATAGTTGTTTCAAACTAATATATACATTTCTATTGTTCATGTATTGTTGATCTCCACTTTTATTTAACAACTCACTGTTTTGGTGTGTAAGTGGGAACTAGTGGTTTTGATAATCTGGCCATTTAATCAGTCTCCTCCTAGCTAGGATATGCTAAAATAATTTTACTTTCTGTATTTAGATTTAGTTCATGTTGCACTATGCCTTTTTCATGCCAATTACCTATTCCCATTCGTTTCTAGTAATTGTAGATGGGCCAAAATTTAGATGGGTCTCCTATACCAGATGGTGTGAAGTCTAATTGGGACTTTACAATAGGGAGTACCCTTGTCTTTTGAAAGATATTTTTCCCACATCAACACATTTTAGTGCTAGAAGGATGGCCCATTGAGTTGTATGGTTGGTAGAAATACTCGGTCTTCATATGGAAAAACCTATGACCATACTAATTGTGACCCACAACCCCATATTTCCCCTAACATAGGTGATAATATTGAAACAAAAACCCCTTATGAAGACACCCCCATGTCTTCGAGAACCATGTTTTCGAAAACCTTGTGTTTGAGAACCCCGATTTATCTAATGAACCATTATTTGTTGTTCCCAAAATTGAAGTAAGCATTTCACGCTGTATCACTTGAGCCTTAACAAAGAAAATATGTGAGTTACCAATATCACCTTTGCTTCCTAGGTGACATTCCTCTCGATGACACAAAACACTGTTATAGAAAAACCCCCCTGCGGACATGTGGATCTTCCCTTGGATTCTAGACCCCTAATACCGAGACAGAAAGATGCAAATGGACACTAACATCCCTTTGAGATTTGCTCAACTAGTTGAAAAGAGAGGAGGAAAGGTGATCATACCTATTTCCAGTGTTTGTCCTCGCTGCTCCAATTTGACCTTGATCTCCAAACTCGTTCGCACGACTTGATACCTGCAAACCATAGAAAACAAAGAGATGCAAGGAAAATCCTACTCTACTATACTAGATTAACCAAATTCATCTATACTAGACAAGCATATGTAAATATACATAAACTAGAAGGAAACAGGACAAGCATATATTAATGAGAACATTAAAAAGACACTTACAATCTATAGATACAGTTGCAACAATGTCTCCAGGTCCTCCTCGTCTAGCCCTTGCACGATGCTCCCAAGATCATAAGTTTGATACCCAAAAGCTTCCTCCCAAGATCATAAGTTTGATACCTCTAATCTTCCTCCCAATATCATAAGTTTGATACCTCTAATATTCCTTCCTTGTCCATGGAAATCCTTCATTATATAGGATTTGGAGGCTTAACCACCATGGAGAGGATCACTCATCAGATCCACTAAAATGGGATCTCTAAGATATTTAGGGAGAAAATATCTCTTAAGTATTTTAGGGAGGAAATATCTCTCAAGGATTTTAAGGAGGAAATATTTCAACCATCCATGAGATCCTCAACCTCCTCTTAAAAATAGGAAACAAAATGTGAGGTGGATTCTCACACTAAATTAATTTCATTTTATGATTATTAATGAATAATTCACGTGAACATAATATTTTGACCTTCATATAATATATTTCTCCTCCACATTGACTAGGGATTGTGACATATATAATTTCATGGTGTCGAGATGTATGCAACACTTAGCATGGTGCATATGCCACTTTTATGACACTTACGGTGAGGTACCTAGGTGTGGAAATTTGATGTGTAACAGTATGCCCCCTAAAGTGCGAGGTCAGAGGAGAAACTAATGGATGAAACACTTTACAATTCTTCAATGCAAGGGCATGGAGTTGGAGAACCTGGAAGAAGCTCCAAACAACCATCAAACAATATTAATATATGTTCCATTTCTGAGGCAGGAATGCCTATGCTTGGAATACGATATGACTCAAAGCACGACCACCAACCAATACACTGTGGATCCATGAAAAATATTGACTAAGGATATGGCCACCAAAGTTACAATGTGGATCCATAACTCCATGGCATGAACTGATCGTAGCCACGAGAAATACACAGTGGAGCTATGAGATGATAAAACATAACCAAAAACCAATATAATGTGGATCTATGTGACAGTCTATATGTAAGCATTCTCAAATGATCTCCTTCGCATCCTGGGAAAACAAGATAACATATTGAATTATCAACCGAGGGTCTTCGTCCCAATCCCGATGTGGTACGAATCTAGCCACGTGAATAAATGTTTTGATGTCGAACATGGTAGAAACCACTTGATTACCAGTCATTGAGGCAAACCATTAACAAGTGCGAGGGAAATCACCAGTGACGTCAATGACTCCCAAGGTACCCTAGTACAATCCAGGGAATGTGAATAAATGAGTTGAAGTCGAACATTCGTGGAATAATCCGATCAGAGGTCAATGATGTAAACCTACTATCGAAGGTGAGGAGACATGCCATTGAGGCATGCAGGTCCCAATGTACTAACTGGTTTCTAAGTCTAATTCCCGGATTATGTGTTGAAGTCGAAAATAAAAGACTCGTCGAAGGAGAGATTTGATGTATCCCCCATCATCGACACGAAACTGACACAAGAAAGTGATGTGAGATGGTGAATTGAATGAGTATGGAATGGCATAGGAAATGGAAACTGGAAATACTGCAAATGGATGGTTCGAAGTGAAACTTCCCTCGAACATGATGAGGCATGACAACTGACTTGGTGACATTGAATCGACGAGTACCAATAATGTATTGTGAAGGAAATAAGATAACTCTTTGACTGGACGAAAAAGTACGACGACAAATGTAATTGGTATGAGTCAGAGACAAGCAGATTCCCAACTGTAAGATGAGACACAAACATGTTCCATGTTCAAGGGCAAAAAAAACTACCATAAAGGATTCTAAAAAACTTGACCTACTTCTTTCAATTTTCCCTCCACCCAGATAGATGAGTAACGCTTTTTCATTTAATGAGCTCGAGGAGGGTAACACATGCTCAATATAACTCACCTTCAGTAAGTTCTTCTTCCTTTGTTTAATGAACTAGAAAAAGTAAGGGTTAGTCCTCATAGGGGCCCTTCAATGTGTAGTTTAGTGAGTCCATAGAAGGAAAAAATGGTGGTTTTGCATGTTTAGAGAGTCTGAAAAGAACTTAAAGGTGACTCCAGGGTTGTCCTTTTTCATAATTTTAGTCTCACGAGGCTGAAAAAGGGATAGACTACCACTCGAAAGACGACCTTTCAAACCTTTTAATGAGTGTGAAAGGAAGCAAGATCACTCGACAATCTTTTCATGTTTAGAGAGTCTGAAAAGATCTTAAAGGAGACTCCAAGGGGTTCCTGTTTCGTATAACCTTTATGAGTCCTAAAAAGTGATAAAAGTATACTCAGTCACATTCTCATGTATTTACGAGCACGAGAAATAACAAAGACTAATCTCGGTATTGGTTGCATTTTTACACAAGCTTGAAACAAAATTAAACTTATGCTTGTAAATTCCCAATGTAATTTCCAAAGGAAGGGATACCCATGGATGGTTGGTACTCTGCCCCCAGCTTGAAAAGCTAGCGGCTTAACTACAAAATGATAATGAAAGGATGGAGACATGCCCCCCCAAACTTCATTTCATTCGTCGACTTTGAGGTTGTCACCAATTTCTGTATCAGATGGAGAAAAAAGATAAGGGTGAATGAAATTAAGGTTCTGCTACGAGATCTAACGAAAGACTCGACTCAACATCTATGAGATATAGCAAAATACTTGACTCAACATCTACGAGATTTAGCAAAAGACTCGACTCAATGGGAGAGGTGACTGTTTCATTTTTTAACGAGCTTGACACATGAAAAGAACTATGCTCAAAACCTCTATTTAATTTTTTAACGAGCTTGCCACAGAGAAGCAAAAACTATGCTCGTAGCTTCTGTTTCATTTTTTAATGAGCTTTCCACAGAGAGGAAAACTATGCTCAAAACCTCTTCTTGATCATGGCTTCCAAGAGGACAATGCTATGGAAGGAATACATGTCAAGGGACAAACGTCAACCATGGTTTCCAGGAGATCTTCACTAGATGGAAGAAAAACACTCTGAAAGAAATACATGTCAATGACCTCGATAAGGGTACGGAGATCTGGCTCTAATATACCTATCGAAGAGATGACCATGTCAACTACCAGATATAAGTTAGGAGAAGGGAGATATTCCCTCTCGTGCGGGGATGAATGCATGGGGCACGTCGTTACATAATTGACCCGTGGTGGGGTGGACATCACTGGCATATACAGACCGTTTAGGGAAGGTGGATGGTTGACCATCAGATGAGGGTCAATGAATGAAAGCTAGTTGATTGTTACTATGTTTCCATTGTGAGGGAAACACATCACTCGAAAGAGAGTGGAACCAAAATCTCTCATAACATAGACATAGTCTCGCCCAAGGAGCAAGTTAAATTCCAAGGGGTCATGAACTACCATCACATCAACGTAGACCGTTTTCCCTCCCAAAGTAACTGGAATCTTAGGAAGGACCCCTAAAGGTTGATTAACTCTTCTGTCAAAGGTAAATAGATTCTGAGTTAGGGGTGCAAGATGTGGGAAACCAAAATATTTCCAAGCATTTGTTAATAATATGCTAACAGAAGAACCTTCATTTATTAGAGTGTTAGGAATATTCCTATCACAAACCTGCACAATGATTTTGAAAGGCACGTAAGAGGGAAGACAGGGTTCTGTCAAATGATTCCAATTAATAGAAATCATTTGATTGATTGAAAGAGGTGCCATTGGGACGGGCAAAGTGCCCCCTTGTTTGGGTGAATCAGTATTAATGAGGTAGACCTAAGTGACATACTCAGTCTTTGAATGAGGATTGGGATTGTCCACTTTGGTTGCACTCATCAAGAGAGGAGTGGGATCGACCGATGGTGGAACCAGATCGACCACTTTGGTTACACTCTTTAAGGTAGGAGTTGGATCGACCGATGATGAAAACAGATTGACCACTTTGGCACTCTTCAAGGGAGGAGTGGGATCGATCGATAACATAACTGGATCGACCACTTTGGCACTCTTCATCTGAAGAGTGC
>SNQJ01S0004744.1:552325-575882 GCA_010110895.2 Picea sitchensis
CAACTTTATCAACACTCCTAGTATGATTAACAGTAGTTGGTTTCTTGGATCCAACATGATCTAATGTGGTTGGAGGCTTGGTCCCTTTCTGGTTCTTCTTCTTCTTCTCTTTTTGTTTCTTCTTTTTCTTGTCAACCTGGCTACTTGCTTAAGAAGGAGACCTGACGGGTGAAGAAGGGGAAAGGTCAACATGAGGTTGATGTGTGGGTAATTTTCTTACATCTGAAGCATTAGGTGCATCCAAAGCACTGGGAAAATTCAAGATCACTAGAGTGGGGAACAACCAAACCGATAATCTGATCATGAATCCCAGAAGACTCAGTGTGACAATGCATAGAGGACCAACGTTTCCAAAAGAAGGAAAGAAGAAAGGTTCCCCGGGAAAAGGGGTTCCTTCGTTGGTGCTCCCAGGAGTTGATGCCATTGAAACTGACTCGACCTAAGGTCCACTAAGGAAAACAAACAACACAAGCTACAAATCTAAGAAGCAAACAATCAAACAAACCTTCCCAAAATGAAACCACTAGTTGGTGATGAAATCCAACATTGCGAGATCAATATAGGAAGGGGATAGGATAGAGTGCATGGATCAGTTACATTGGAGACCTGCTTAATAGACTTACGCCTTGGTGCAAGTTCCCACATAGTTTTACCCATGGGTATACCCTCCAAGGAGCTTGAGTAAGTTTGACCAACATCTGACCCAGGTGCAATGAAGACTCCTCTTCACTGTCACCTTGTGTATCGACCCTATAGATATAGGCCACTAAGGTTACCAACTCGCAGTCAGCCTCCGGGCGGGTACAATTGACAGTCGGGAAGGAATGTATGGGCAGGATAACAAGTCCTAAATTCTTCAAGATAAATGAAGACAAGTGGACCGGAAAAATCCATAGGACCCTGAATAGATTCATAATTCACGAAGCTCTGAGACCAAATGAAACCAGTTGATCCTCAAGAAGAACCCCCAATATACGATCTTTCCACTACGTGGGTTAATCTTCGGAGGGGAAATCTCCACTAATATCCCTTACACGACCTCGTGTTTAACCCCTGTGTGAGAGGGGGATCCCGACTATGCTTATACGAACAATTGAATTTACCGCTCCCTAGGACAAGATTCTATGTTTGTTTGATGGCTTTGAAAATTTATCCTCGCAACCTATTCCAAATCCCTACACTTGCTAATGTAGGTTCACTACCAACAAATATAAAAGTGTTTGATCAATTTTATAAGTGCTTCATTTTAGGGATGTTGTTTACTCAAGGGTGCATAAGTGAAACTTATGATGTTTTAGACTTGACTCCAAAAGAATGCAGAATAATGAGATGCAAATCTTTTTCTTCAATGAATCCTACATACGGGATGGAGAAGAGGTTCAATTTTCGTCAACTAAAACACCCAATTGCCAAAGGAAATATTCTAAATATAACCTAGTTATATACACTACCCAAAATAAATATTGCAATTATCTTCTTTGTTTGATCCTAATATCTAACGAAAGCAAATGCAAATCCTTTAACACTCCATTACTTTCAATCAAAATGAAAGATTCGAATGCAAATACAAAAGACACAAAGAAAAAAATATTTCAAACAAAGCATGCATTCACAGGATAACGAGAATTGAAAGAAACAAGTATGATAACTCACTCAGTCAAGGACTCAAAAATTGACAATCATTCAAAGAATACAAGAAAGTTCAAAGAAGAATCCAAAAATTGATAAGGAGAAAGAGAAATGACTCAAATGTATTGAAAAAACAAGCAGCAAGAAAGAGCAATCCAAGTTAGGTTGTGGTCATGATAAATCCTCAAATCATTCAAAGAGGAAAGATTTGAAAAATAACTTAATACCAACGAACCTTTGTAGACCTTTTCAATCAGTGAGATAACAAGAAACTTCACAAGATTCAAAAGAAACCAAGAAAAACAAGGCAAATCAATCTCACAATTTGGAAAAGGTTGCAAGCTCAAACAAGACAATAGAAGAAGTGATAATAAAAAAATATTCAACCCAAACAAAGCCACAAGACAAATTATATATTTTGGGCAAAAATCTCAGCAATATTAGACTGAGAAAAAATGAGCAGAAAAGGGCAGAAATCACCAAAAAAGGAGATCAACGCTCATGTTTCCAAGGGTACAGAGCGCTGTAGCACTCTGATATACACTGCAAAGGAGCGATGATTATAGATCAATGCTCTGATATAGGGTACAGGGGAGAGTTACCCTTCCCAGAAACTCAGAACAAAATCTTAAAACTCATAAAATTTTACCCAGAATTCCCAGAACTTTGTGAAATTGTCAATGAAGAAGGGAGAAGGGAAATAAATCAGGAATAAACAATAAACATGCTCTAAAAGTGGGAAAAACATATATATGATCCAAGGAAATACAAGTGGATCCTCCCCCTGATTCTAGACCCCCTGTGAACAGGTGGATATTCCCTCAGATTCTAGACCCCTAATACCGAGACAGAAAGATGAAAATGGACACTAACATTTCTTTGATATTTACTCAACTAGTTGAAAAGAGAGAAGGAGGAAAGGTGATCGTACCTATTTCTGGTGTTTTTCCTCATTGCTGCAATTTGAGCTTGATCTCCAAACTCATTTGCACAACTTGATACCTGCAAACCACGAACAACAAAGAGACAAAAGGAAACTCCTACTCTAGCATACTAGATTAACCAAATTCATCTACAATAGACACAGATATGTAAATATACATAAACTAGAAGGAAATAGGCCAAGCATATATTAATTAGAACATTAAAAAGACACTTACAATCTGTAGATGCAGTTACAGTAGCCTCTCCAAGTCCTCCTCATCCAACCCTTGCACGATGCTCCCAAGATCATAAGTTTGATACCAAAAATCTTCCTCCCAAGATTATAAGTTTGGTACCTCTAATATTCCTCCCAAGATCATAAGTTTGATACCTCTAATATGCCTTCCTTCTCCATAGAAATCCTTCATTATATAGGATTTGGAGGCTTAACCACCATGGAGAGGATTACTCATCAGATCCACTAAAATGGGATCTCCAAGATATTCAGGGAGAAAATATCTCTTAAGGATTTTAGGGAGGAAATATCTCTCAAGGATTTTAAGGAGGAAATATTTCAACAATCCATGAGATCCTCAACCTCCCCTTAAAAATATGAAACCAAATGTGAGGTGGATTCTCACACTAAATTAATTTCCTTTTATGAATATTAATAAATAATTCATGTGCACATAGTATTTTGACCTTCATATAATATATTTCTCTTCCACATTCACTATGGATTGTGACATATGCTATTTCATGGCGTCGAGGTGTATGAAACACTTAGTAAGGTGTATATGACACTTTTATGACACTTGCGACACTTAGGGTGAGGTAGCTAGGTGTGAAAATTTGATGTGTAACAAACACCAACACCAATTCTTGTCGATTTTGTTAAAGTTTTATTAGAAATCGCTTTACAGGAAATTCCTTAGCCTTTAGACTAGATACCACCAACTCCTATTGATTCACCTCATTCTTCTTCCTCATCTGAACTAAATGGAAATACTGAACAATTATCAATCTAATGGATGGTAATCAGGACTGTCTTTTTGCATGGATGTCACAAAGAACTTTGAATTTAGCAGGACCCCTACATATTTTACCGAAGCGGTCTGAAAGACTTCTACCTTTATTTGATCCAGATAAGTCATGCATCCCATAAGATCATATAAAAAAGTTCTATCTTTCTATGAGGTTCATGAATGTTGAGCATGAATATGTAGTCTAAAAAAAGTTCCCCTATACTTTTGAAAATAAAGCATCTACTTTTGAAAATAAAGCATCTTCCTGCAAGTTCTGTTAGGAGTTGGGATGTTTTTGAAAGAGATTTACTCAATAAGTTTGGGAAAGAGAAAACACCTTCCACACTCCTCAAGGAACTAATTGTGATTAAGATGGAAAATAAAATTTTAAATATTTTTACCATTGTTTTACAACCATCCTTAACAATTTCCCTGTTGATGCTCAACCTACTAAAACACTAGTTGTGGAATACTACACCTTTTCCTTACATTCTTCCATCACTATGTTTGTCAAGAGAGCTGGAAAAAATACACTTACATAAATTTTTGAAGAGACCAAAGATGTAGAAAAATAAATGTTATCCGTAGGTGGAAATCCACGAGGGAAGATACCAAGGTTGTTGGGAATAGACCTTTGACATTAACCAAACCTATGGAGAAGGAACCAAGATACTTAGAGGGTGTCTTGAATTTGGTTAATAAACTATCCAATGAGTCTGTAGATATAAAAAAGAACTCCGGAGAAGATTCTTCACATCACAAACCATTTAGAGATTTTCACAAGAAAAAACAATAACTAACTCAAACCACCAAATGCTTCTAATCTAAATCTAAATTTGGATAAATTTGGAATGGATAATTTCTGCTCCTATTATCACATGGTTCATTTGGAAAAGATCTTCCCTCAATGGAGAAATTTTATGAATCTGGTCATTAATCAGTTGTTTGATCAACATATATTTCTCATAAGTCTGTCTAAGAAAATGAAAATAAAGAAATAGGGAGAGAAGGAGATACAACTGAATAATCTTCTCTATTCCTCTGGGATTGGGTGGTAGATTGTGTTAAATGAAATAGTAACAAAATTATCTTTAGGGGACACACAAGCTACTCAAATTAATCCCAAGAGTTCTAATCTAAGAATCAAAGGACCCGTGTTTAACACAACTCCCCCTGCAAAGACAACTCCTGCTCCTAGGAAGGTCACACCCCTTACCATTATGCATAATCAAACTTCTCCATCTCAGCCCAAGTCAACACCCAACATATCCTAAACAAACAAAGCCTCAAGAAGTATAACCACACTATCAATGGAATATAATGTCATAAAGGATATGAAAAATACCAAAAAAAATGCTTATATGTATGACATATGTACTCTTCCACAACAAAGAGATTTAATTTTGAACACATTCAAGTCTCTTTCCAGTTCACAATAGAAAACCATGCTACTATTGACAGTAAGCCTAGGACCACCGAGAGAAAGTAGGAAGATAAAGCCGCACTAAAATCCACTATTAATACAACCAACATAGGAACACATTCTATATCTCAAACTCCTTTCCTCTTAACCTTTGAAAATTTTAATTACAATGCGCATAATTGTTTGGTAGATTTAGGTGCATCTTCAAATCTAATGTCTTATTCCGTCTTCCAAAATATTAATGTTGTACCTACTAAATGTAAAAATAGGATAATCCATCTAGATCGATCTAATGTAAGGGTTATGGGGGAACTAAAAGATTTCATGATCATGTTAGCATTAGATCTTAGAGTTTGTCAGGTCATTGACATCATGGTTGTTGACATTCCAGAACCATATGGTTTATTTTTGAGCAGGGACTAGTCTCAAAATCTAGAGGGTTGCTTTGTAACTGATTGGTATCATTCATAGTTTCCTTACAAAGGAATTAAAAATCAGATAAAAGTGGAAAACAAATCCCATATGAAGCATACTGTAATAGAGTTGGAAGGTCAGAATGAACCTATCATTTTTTCTCATTGAGTATTGGGTGATTATTTCTTAGAAACTGATTGTTGGTGCTATGCAACTCAACAATCATCCTTACAACTAGACACACAGTCCAAACTCCTTCACTACACTTGGAATGGTGATAATGATTGTAATATAGTAGAGATAAATAATACTAATTCAACTAACATAGACAAATAATTTAACATTTGGAATCTTTACTTTGATGGCTCTAGGTCACATGATGGAGCTGGTGCATGATGTATTCTGATAGACCCACCAAAGTGGAAAAAATTGATATCCCGTTGTCTAGAATTCGAATGCACCAATAACACAACGCAATATGAGGCCTTGGTTCAAGGTTTGAAGAAATCCATAGACCTCAAGGTAAAATGCTTAAAAGTTTTTAGTGATTTAAAGATTATTGTCAGACAAGTAAAGAATTATATACAGTCTATGTCCCTTCATTTCAAAGGTTACCCATAAGAGGTATGGAGGTTGATTAATTATTTTTATGAATTTAATATCACTTCTATTCCTTGTTTGTAGAACACTATTGCAGACACCCTAGCTAATATAACATCAAGATTTACTCCTTTGAATAATGTATTTATTGTTGAATTACTTTTTAGACCATCTATACCCGACAACATCACAAATGAGAGAGTGTTCAATGATGAATCACATATAACATAGTTTCTCACCAATGCTAGACCTTTCAAAGATGTTGTCATTGATGATGAAGAGCTTGAGAAGGCTCTCCAAAAGTGCAGGGATGAAACATATAATATTAAAGGGAATCCTGTTTTGAAATGTGTGCTTACTTTGGAGAAATTATTTGATTTACAGTAAAATTTAGATTGGTTGTTAATGCAAAAATGAATAGCTCTACTATGATGCACACGATGATTAATTTGGGAACTCTAGGGAATTCCAAATTTATAAACTTAGGAACATGTTGCAAAGAATCGAAAAAATACACCTTTGTCCAATTATTAAATAAGTACAAAGATGTTTTTTCCTGGACATATGAAGACCTCAAGACATACAACATACATATTATTCAACATGTCATACCTATCAAGGAAGGTGTGAAGAATTTTCAACAAAAAATGTAAAAGTACATCCTACTCTAGAGCCGCTGATCCATAAAGAATTAAAAAAAATATTGGATGCTAGGATAATATTTAAAGTACATCATTCAACATAAGTCTCAAAATTTGTCTCTATTTGGAAGAAGTCATGAGAAATCATGGTTTTTGTGGATTTTTTAAACTTAAATTAGGCATCTGACAAGGATAATTACTCTATTCCCTCGATGGAACAAATACTCCAACTCATATCATGATCCTAAATTTTTTCTTTATTAGGTGTGATTTTAGGCTATAATCAAGTTCTTGTAGCCAAAACGATTGACTAAAGACCAATTTTCGCACGAAGCAGAGAAACTTTGCTTACCACCGAATTCCTTTTGGACTGATAAATGTGGGAGAAACTTTCCAACATGCTATGGATATAACATTTAAAGGTATAATTGGTCAAAGTGTTGTAGTCTATATTTATGATGTAACAATCTATTCAAAGAAGAGATCGGGCCATCTACAACACCTAAAATGAAAATTTGAAAGATGCAGAAAGTATGGTATATATTTAAATCCAAAAATAACATATTTTATATTTCAGAAGGGAAACTACTTGGGCATATCATTTCAAAACACGAGGTTTCTATGGATCCTGAAAAAAACAAAGCCATCATGCATATTCTTTTGCCCAATAACAAAAATTCCATGTAGTCTTTCTTTGACAAGATAAACTTTGTGAGAATATTCGTGGTTGACTTAGTAGAAATAGTCAATCCCCTTCAGTAGATGATAAAGAAATATTCCCAGTTCAAATGGAAATTTGTTGAAAATGAGGCCTTTGATAAAGTAAAGGATTCCATAATAGCACCTCCAACACTCCAAAGCCTGGATATTAGTAAGGATTTTTTGTTAAACATATTTGCTTCCGACCATTCCCTTGCAATAGTGTTCACCTAGAAACATGAGCAAGGGAATGGAAGCCCAATTTTTTTTATGAGCACTGGTCTATAGGGGGTCAGGTTGAAATATCCAATGATTGTAAACAATTTTTTTATATCTACAAATAAATTAAACAATTCAGGCCCTACTTACTGAACAACCACACCAAGGTGATAGTGCCAACCTAGTCATGATGTCACTATTTGTTCTTAAGGAACTCAAAGAATGTAGAGGAAACTATATGAATTTCGTATAGGAATATGATTTCAAGTTAAAGCTTGCCAACATTGTTAGAGGTTAGGGTTTGTGTAAGCTAACTGTTATAGCCCTAAAATGACCTAATCCTGCATACATGGCCTTGGCTCTCTTACTTGCATATTTTTCCAAAGCATTGCTGAGAATAACTTCTTAAAAAACCATTTTTTAGAATATGTATGCACCCTACACAATTAAAACCCGCATACATATGATTTCCGCGCCATTACAACTAGCGTACATACGCTTTCTGCACCATTACAACCCATGTATGCTTGCAAAATTTGCAAAAAATGAAAAGTTGCAAGGAATTCGTTGAAATTCACGGGCTATTAGAGGTTTCCCAACCAATTCACCTGCTATGGCCCGCCACCCAACTGAATAACCATACTTTTTATATATTAAAGGAGGCTTTGGGGTCTCATTTCACATCCAAGCATAAGAACAGTGAAACTCTGCCCAATTTCACTCCCCTCCTTGCCCAAGCATTTTCAAGATTTTGTGAGTAACTTCCTCAACATTCCCTCATTTAGCCCCTTTTCTTACACTCAATCCATTCCCCTTCCTTGAGGAGATAAGAAAATTGTGAGAAGAGGCCTATTTAAGGTGTTCTTGGAGCATTATAAGGAGGATCTTGAACTAGTTTCGCGGAACGGTGGCCAATATAGATTGTAAGTTTCAGTCTTCATTTGATGAATACAAGAATCACATTTTCCCTGTCCCAAATGATGATGTTTTGTGTATCTCTTTGATTTATACTTAGAATTTGATATCTAACCCTAACTTATGAATAGAATATCATGCTTTTAATCCTTGTTTTCCTATCTTTGGATGCAGGACAACCTTGGGAGGAGACATGTAGTCATTGGAACTACCAAGCTTGAGGAGATCATCACCAGATGTGGGATACAAGGTATAGTTACTCGATATTTTCTCCTATTGATTTCCTTTCAATTGTTTTCATATGTTTGGGGTAGAGTAGAGAATTGATTGAATTTTAGATGGTCATTCACTCTGTCTACATATTAAACCCTGGTGTAGTTAAAGGGGGTTTTTTCTCTCTAGCATAACTAATGACCATACTGGGGAACACCTCTAGGGTTTTTTAGGGGATTTTGGGTTGTTTGATTGGTTTGTTTTCCTTTCAAGTTTCTTTCAAGTTTTCCGAGTCTGTCAAGGGATTCTGGTCACCTCCAGGATGCATACCAATTGTCCCTGCTCTGTAAGACTGCCTGGTCTTTTCATTTTTTGAAGAGATATAAAGGTGTACGAGCCCTGTCTTGGGTTAGTCCGCGTACATACACATTCTGCACAGTAAACAACCCGTGTACATACATGAGCTGTTGATGCAACAACCCACGTCTCTGTATCATGAAAGTTTTTTGAAAAAGAGGGGGTTTTCCTCTTTTCTAATTGAATTTCACACTTCTCAGGGATTTCTTGAATCAACCCAGAGTCTTTATTTATGCCCATAGCCTGGGTATAGGTTCTAGTTTACTTTTTTTCTTAGTCTTCTTATGTTTACCCTGGAAAAAGGTTTTGAGCAAGCTGTTGAGTTGTAGATCTTCCTTCTTGGTTTCTTGATTGAATCCCTGTGATCTGTAGTGGGATAAAGGTATTTTCCAGTCTCGTTTTAGTTTTCTTTTTATCCTTTTTACTTTCTTTGAAAAATGAAAAAGATTTACTTCAACTTTTCTCTTTAAAACAATTAAAAAAAAAAAGAATTTGATTTTCTTGCATTTCAGTTTGGAAAAGTAGTTAAAGTTGTTATTTGCGAAAAGGAAAAAGAGTCTTTATTGTCAATTTATCCTTGATTTCTTGAAACATATGTAGCTAGTAGTCAAGCGAAATCAATTTTTAGGTTTTCTTTACAAGATCTTGAAGTGTCAGTTAAGAAAAGTTAGGTTTACAAAGAGTTAGTTATAAAGCTTTGCTTTTAATTTCGAAGTAATTTTTCTTTCAAGTGCTTTACTTTTCTCCTTCTTATTCGTCCCTTGATCACACCATTCATTTCACTACCATACATTTTGACTAAATCAAACATTTAAAAATAATGCTTAATCTAAAATATACTATACTTTTCTGTTTGTAGGGTTCACAAACTAGTTTAGGGTTTTAGGGACTTGAATTAGGTTTGGAGAGGAAACTCTTCAAGGCCGTTAAATCAAACATTGGAGTCTAAGTTAGGGAGTTCTTAAGTCCAATGTCGTAAAATTTAGCCAGGACCCCCCTCTAACACAAGGGATAAACACGAGGTCACGTGAGGAAAGGCAACAGAGATAACCCCTCCAAAGATGGATTGAACGTAGTGGGGAACATATTTTGAGGGTGTGTCTCGAGAATAATACCGACTGAATTTACCTACGAAGCTTCGTGGACCTCGAATCTGTTCAGATCCTTTGTTGTCTTCATGACCATTTGATTTCGATACCATTGATAGGCTTCAGAATTGTTATCCCGCTCATTACAATCTGCCCGACTGTCAACTGTACCCGCCTGGTGATTGATTGCGAGCTGGAAACTTAGTTGCCCATATTTTAGGGAATTACACGGGTGACTGCGGGGGTATACCGCAGTACCTGAGGCATACATAAGATCTCTTTTCATAGAGTATACCCGGAGGGTGCTTCCGTTTTCGAGTTTCACTTGCACTGGTTAGTTGATCTAGTGTCGATTGGCATAACTATCCTTCCTACTAGATAGTCGAATGCTTGATTTTTACTTTAGGAAAACTTTTAGTGTGTGCTTGGTGTTTAAACGCTAGTTAAGCCTTACTGTTTCGGTTGATCATTTCACAAAGTGGAATATCAACAACTCCAGCGATTGTGAAGGCTTCAGGGCCTGTTGTCGGTTACATTGGATCCACCTCTGCCACCATTGCAACAAAGACTTGATCAAGAAGGGTCATTCGAATCGAATGGGCCATAGGAATCTATGCTCGAGCCTTCTCCGTGACAAGACTTTCCAAATATGAAGGAACCTACCATCTAAATCATGAGGTGATACCTTCTGAGTTCCATCTAGTCTTGCATGCAACAATGTAAGCGAATGATGCTACTTCGTTCGGGAGACCTCATACTCTCGTTACAACTACTACTTCAGGAGGCATCCTACCTCCTATCCCACCTTCCCTAGTCCGAACCATAGTGCTGTCGACTCCCTCAAATTTAGGCAGTGGTCTGATACCATTATCAACTTTGACTACCGCTCTGTTCACTAAGAGTGCGACAAACCCTCCCTTCTCATATGGGATGCCCAAATTTGATTCAAACTCGATTCTTACTTACTCTACCTTACAGATTGTGGGTATGGGGGCAGGGAGCTCCAACGCTCCCGTACAAGGGTCAACCAGGGGTGCTTCTTTCAATTCTAATGCTATCTCTTATGGTGGGGGTCATATACCTCCTCCGTCTCCTTCGCTCGATGGTTATTTTCAGCCACCAATCGGGCCAAACACTAATTACAACTTGTATGGTTGAGGCAATTTAGGACCTCCGTCTTATACAATGTCGGTGGGATCTATGTCGTTCTCTTTGTTTTCCACGTTTGGGAACAATACTTTTTCTTTGACTGCTGTCTCAGCTAGGGGCAATCTCAGGTTTGGTCAACAAAACATGGTACAAAACCCAGCGAGTGACGACTGGAGATTTCTCCACACATGGTCTTTGGAATCCTTGGCAAGGATCAGTTCCCTCACAAGGAATGTTGGTAGGGGCAACCCCTTGCATGCTCAATGGAGACCCAGGAAAGGATCCATACCCATGCCTGCTAGATCTGTTTGGGGCATCCCTTTCCATGGTCCTTGTAACACAATGCAGGGATAAATCCTTGCACAAGTTGTATCACCCAATTATGGGAGTCAACCTATGATACCCCAACATATGCAGTTACCCTATGCTGGTCAAGGCCACAATTTTTACCAAAACCCTGGCCAACATTCCAACTTTTCCTGGAAACCTGGTGCTAGTCAAACTCCAGGACCCTCTTTTCCTGTAAATAGCTCACAACCGAAACTACCATTTCTGGAAACACTACATCTGTCAGATTTGTCGAGATTACTGAATGACCCAATTTTTCATGATCTGCATTGCCCCCCCATGTCCACTAAGTTGCCCTCAGATATTCCAAAATTTTAAGGCAAGCCAAGCGAAGATCCAGGTGATCATGTGACAACTTTCCATTTAAGGTGCTTGTCAAACTCGCTCAAGGATGACTTTGTCTAGTTACGCCTTTTTCAACACACTCTTATAGGTGGTGCAAGAAAATGGTATATTGAGCTCGACCGATCGAGGTATTCTTACTTCAACGAGTTGGCAATGGTTTTTTTGAATCATTTCCAATTACCTGTGAGATACGATATCGACACTGAATCCCTGGCCAACTTTTAGCAAACCAAGGACGACCATATCTCTGATCATATCCAAGAATGGCGACGTCGTAAGAGCTTAATAAAGGTTCACTTCCCTCTTGCTTTCTTGCTTGATTGGTTCCTAAAGACTTTGGTTCCCCGCGTATCGAAGGACATTGAGATTTCCAGAGTGTTTTCAGAAGAGGAGGTGATTATGAGAGCGGAACAGCTTGAACTGATCTAATATTAGTCTGGCATGCTCTATGAGATTTTTCTAGATGCGCCATGGTATATTCTTGATAAGGCCAAGAAAAAGTCTGGAACCCATGCCAATGGTATTGTGGGCTCAACATAAGGCAATTCCATGGACCTGTTGTCAAATCAATTGCAACAATTTTCGATACAACAGTCTGTGGCCAACCGAACTTCGAGTTTAGCTGTTCCCCCTACCCATATGTCGAACGTACATAGTGTGCAGTCGAAAAACCCTAAGTCCAACCAACATCTCGAGGGAAAGAAGAAACAACATAATAAGAAGGGTAAGGGGGATAAAAGGATACCAATAATGTTGGCGGGGGAAAACAAAGAAGAAGAATTTGAGGTATCCGTGTAACTTTTACACGAAGGACCACCCGACTCATCTGTGCCCTCAGCTTGTAGAAGCTCATAAGATATTGGTGCAACAACAACCTTCTGTGCTGACAATCCCTTTTCCACAAGGGAAAAACATGGCTCAAGCTTTCGAATCGACGAGCGTGACATAGGGCAGTCAGGGACCCCCCGGTGCCTACTAACCCGACCATGAATATTTACATGATGAATGATGAAGCTAATATAGAGACGAGGGCCCGAGACTATGGAATGCCGTAATCTACTGATAAGGGAAAGGAAGCCATGAACCCACAGACTCCTCTTCAAATTGAGAAGGCGACGGGCGAAAAGATGACTCACATCCTGAAAGGTACATTTAAGAAGGCTTATCATAATCCAAATGTGAGGCCTGCCATAACTACTATATTGTGGAAGATTTGACACAAACACCTTGCACAATGTCTACTTTGGAATTCCTCCAGAGTTTCCCTTTGCAGAGAAAATATCTATTATCCGCCCTGGGATCGACATAGATTTGTAACCCGAGAGCGATTGTTTTTGATCCAACCGACTTAAAACCCCGTCTTCCCTACCACGTCGTGTCTCAGATAGTAGTGGCTACACCACACAATATTTTACTCAGAACATTTTCCGTACAGTGGTTGACGAGGGTGCCTCAACTTGTGTGATGTCGTTGGCATGTTGGAAGGCCATTGGACAAACCGGTTTGTCTCCATCGCCTACGTTGCTTATGGAGTTTGACGATCGGTCATTCAGAGCACATGGAATTATTACTTCTTTCCCCATGCAGTTGGGAGGAAAAACTGTTTGTGTCGAAGTTGAAGTGGTCGATGCGCCTCTTGACTACAACTTGTTGTTAAGAAGGATTTGGACTTATGCAATGCATGTAGTGGTTGCTATGGTTTTTTGGGTTTTGTGTTTTCCACACGAGGGCCAGATTGTGATCATTGACCAATTGTCCTTCTCCCATCCTGACCCTTCATTAGGGGCTTCCACGGTCCCGATGATTGATAATCCAAAGCCCGACATTGTCAAATTAGGTGCTAGTTGGTTTCCATCGTTGATGGGAACTTTTGATTACCCGTCTCCTTATGGCGATGCCAAGATTATATTAGTTGTTCCCGACCAACCTAGGGCTGCAATTCTACAAGTGTCATCATTTTGAATGAGCTACTTTAAAGATCTATGGAATTTACCTTCCCTATCGGCCTCGATGGAAAGGACAAGGCATCATGTCATGCCCATGCCCTTGTCCCCAGCTGAGGTTGCATATAACATTGTCTAGCAGACTTCGGCCAACCCCGATTTGACTCCTGCACATGAGTTAGATCCAGTTCTTGAGCCTATTTGGTCTCAAGGTTCTCTTTCCATTCAAGGTAATTTATACTTGGTCTTGCCCTCTGATGAGGAGATTCTCGAGGAATGAATGGTCCTGATAGACCTTGGGATGATCTACATCATAGATCTTACTTCCTTCCTGAGTTAAGGAAAATAGAGATGGGATAATTTGTTTCGATCGTGAATGGAGAAAATACTTGTCCTATCAATCCTATGGCTATGCACAAAGTATATGCTGAGGGTAACATGGAAAGTATCTCTACAACAATTCCCATAGATATCTCCTAAACCCCTAGCATTGTGGAGAATGTTTTCGTCAAAGTGAACTGCACCCCCAGAGAGATTCAAACTTACATTGAGTTATTCAAAGAATTCCATGACGTTTTTTCCTGGTCTTATGAGGAAATTCCAAGAATTGACCCACGAATCGTCGAGCATGCAATTACGACTTATCTTGATGCCAAACCGGTCCGATAGAAGATTTGTCTGGTAAATCCTCGAAAAGCGGAAACAATTAAGGCATAAGTAGAAAAACTACTCAAAGCCGGTTTTATCTACCCTCTACAGTTGACAAAATGGGTGTCAAACCTAGTTTCGGTTAACAAGAAACATGGTACAATTCACGTGTGCATGGAATTCCATGATTTGAATAAGACCTATCCAAAATACAATTTTCCCACCCCTTCCATCGATCAGATTGTCAATGAATGCGCTCACTGCGAGGTCTTTTCATTCATGGATGGTTTCTCGTGATACAATCAGATTCAAATCAAACCCGAGGACCAGCATAAAACAAATTTTATTTGTCCTTGGGGCATGCTCACATATTATCAACGAACCCTAAGGCCAACCAACAACTCAAGGGAAAGAAGAAACAATGGAATAAGAAGGGTAAGGGGGATAAAAAGGATACCAATAATGCTGGTGGGGGAAAAAAAGAAGAAGAATTCAAAGTATCTGTGTAACCTTTGCATGGAGGACCACCCGACTCATCTGTGCGCTCGGATTATAGAAGCTCAGAAGCTATTGGCACAAAAACAACTTGCTGTGCTGACAAACTCTTTTCCTCAAGGGAAAAACATGTCTCAAGATTCTGCTTCCACAAGCGTGACAGGGGGAAATCAGGGACCCCCCACACCTGCTAACCCGACCTTGAATATTTACATGATGAATGCCGAAGATAATATAGCGACCGGGGCCCAAGACTACGAAATGATGAAATCTACTGAGAAGGGAAAGGAAGCCACGAACCCATCGAATCCTCTCCAAATTGAGAAGTCGATGGGTGAAACGATGACTCTCATCCAAAAATGTGCGTTTAAGAAGGCTTCTCATAGCCTAAATGCGAGGGACGCCCATAACTACTCCCTTGTGGAAGATTTGGCACAAAGCCCTTGCACGATGTCTGTTTTAGAATTCCTCCAAAGTTTCCCTTCATAGAGAAAAGATATATTATCCGCGTTGGGATCGAAAAAGAATTGTAACCTGAGAGCGATCATTTTTGATCCAACCAAATTAAAACCCCATCTTCTCTACCATGTCACGTTTTAGATAGTAGTGGCTTACACCACAAAATATTTTACTCGGAACATTTTTCGTACAGTGGTTAACGAGGGTGCCTCAACTTGCGTGATGTTGTTGGCATGTTGGAAGGCCGTTGGCCAGCCCGGTTTTTCTCCATCACCTACGTTGCTTACGATGTTTGACGATCGGTCGTTCAGACCACATGGAATTATTCCTTCTTTCCCTGTGCATTTGGGAGGAAAAACCGTGTGTGTCGAAGTTGAAGTGGTCGATGTGCGTCTCGATTACAACCTGTTGTTTGGAAGGATTTGGAGTTATGTGATGCATGTAGTGGTTGCTATGGTTTTTCGAGTCTTATGTTTTCCACACGAGGGACAGATTGTGACCATTGACCAATTTTCCTTCTCCCGTCCTAACCCTTCATTGGGGGCTTCCACGGTCCCGATGATTAATAATATGCAGCTCGACATTGCCAACTTAGGTGCTGGTTTGTTTCCATTGTTGATGATAACTTTTGATTACCCACCGCCTTATGGCGATGTCAAGCTTATATCTGTTGTCCCTAACCATCCTAGGGCTGCAATTCTACAAGTGTTGTCGTTTCGAATGAGCTACTTTAACGATCTGTGGAATTTGCCTTCCCTATCAGCCTCGATGGAAAGGACATGGCATCCTGGCATGGCCATGGCCTTGTCCTCGGGTGAGGTTACGTATGGCATTGTCCAACAGACTTCGGCCAACCCCGATCTGACTCCCGCACAAGAGTTAGATCCAGTTCTTGAGCCTATTTTGGATCAAGGTTCTATTGTCACTCAAGATCCTTTAGACTTGGTATTGTCCTCTAACGAGGATATTATAGAGGAATTGACTGGTCTCGATAGACCTTGGGACAATCTACATCATAGATCTTACTTCCTTTGCGAGTTAAGGATAATAGAGGTGGGAGAATTTGTTTCGACTGTGAATGGAGAAAATTCTTGTCCTATCAATCCTATGGCTACACACAAAGTCTACGCCGAGGATAAAATGGAAAGTATAGCTACAATGATTTCCATAGATATCTCCTAAACCCCTTGCGTTGTGGAGAATGTTTTCATCGAAGCAAAATGCTCCCCCAAAGAGATTCAAACTTACACTGAGTTATTCAAAGAATTCCATCACGTTTTTTCCTGGTCTTACGAGGAAATTCCAGGGATTGACACACAGATTGTCGAGCATGAAATTACGACTTATCTTGATGCCAAACCGGTCTGACGAAAGCTTCATCTATTAAATCCCTGAAAAGCGGCAACAATTAAGGCAGAAGTAGAAAAAAATGCTCAAAGCCATTTTTATCTACCTCGTACAGTTGAAGAAATGGGTGTCAAACCCAGTTCTGGTTAACAAGAAACATGGTACGATTCATGTGTTTATGGAATTTAGTGATTTGAATAAGGCCTATCCGAAAGACAATTTTCCCACTCCGTTCATCTATCAAATTTTCGATGAATTCACTGGCTGCGTGGTATTTTCATTCATGGATGGTTTCTCAGGATACAATCAAATTCAAATCAAGCCAGAGGACCAACATCAAACAACTTTTATTTGTCCTTGGGGCATGCTCGCATATCGTAAGATGCATTTTGGATTGAAGAATGCTGTAGCTACCTTTCAGTGGGCCATGTCATTTTATTTTCATGACCTTAGACACATAGTCGAGACATACCTTGATGACTAGCATGACACTCTCGCAAGAGATTTGATCATCCTGCTCATCTTCGACTAATCTTTGAGCGATGTCGCTACTATTGGATTCACTTGAATCCTATAAAGTGTAGTTTTTGCGTGACGTCAGGTCGTCTCTTATGTTTTATCATATCGACAACAAGAATCATGTTCGATCCTCTCAAGGTTGAGGTGATAGTTCAATCTCCTTCCCCATGCATGATACCCCAACTTCAAAGCTTACAGGGGAAAGCGAATTTTCTTCGACGTTTTGTCGCGAAGTACGTCAAGATCACTAAAGGGTTTATGTGTCTTTTGAAAAAGGGAGTCCCATTCTATTGAGATGAAGCTGCTCAACGCTCCTTTGAAGCGTTGAAATGCGCCTTGATGTCTGCCACTCTACTCTGAAGTCTTGATTATAACATATATTTCTTGTTGTATTTGGCTGCTGCAGAAACGACCATCGACATGGTCTTGGTTCAAGAGGATGATTTTCTCGAAGAGCACGTTATATATTAACTTAGCCGAGGCCTGGCTGATTTGGAACTCAACTATTCTCACATTGAGAAGCTTTCTTTGGCAGTAGTTCATGCTGTCCAATGGTTCCGTCACTACATTTTTCTTCGTAAGAACACTGCCATTGTCATTGTCAACCTTTTCCAATACGTGTTAACACAACGGGCCATTGGAGGAAATATCAGTATATGGGTTGTAATCCTCCACGAATTTGACTTGGATTTTGTTTCTGCAAAAACAAAAAAGGTTATTGGTCTTTGCTGAGCTTATTTCAGAACTTCCGGTTGAGTCTAGTGACATCATGTCCAAAGAATCTCCTATTAAAGGAGATATTTTTCTAATTTCATCTTCAGACCTATGGTATGGAGATATACTTGTCTATCTCCAGAATTTGAAGTGCCCCACTTTTTCTTCCAGTGATGAGCATCGAAAAATTCAACATTAGGCGTGAAACTATCTTATACTCGATGACACTTTGTATCGTTGAGGTGTAGATTGCATTCTTCACCAATGCCTTATCCATGAAGAAGCATAGATCGTTTTGAACGATTGTCACACTGGAGCATATGACGGTCATTTTTCTGGGTTGGAAACAACCCAAAAGATTCTATGTGTAGGTTACTTTTGGCTCTCATTAATCAAGGATTGCGTTGAGCCAATCAAGAATTGCCACCCGTGCCAGATCTTCTGTCGAAAGATGCGGGCACATCCTGCTCCTATGTTCCCTGTAATTGATGTTGGTCCTTTCACCAAGTGCGGGATTGACTTTACTACATGTCACCCAAACTTATCTAGGGGGCATAGTTACATCATCGTAGCAGTAGACTACTTCACCAAGTGGGTCGAAGCTATGCCAACTTTCAACAATGATGGCGAAACAACGACTTTTTTCATTTTTAATCATATAGTATCAAGGTTCGAAATCTCGAAGGAGATTTTCACTGACCATGGCAGACACTTCCGAAACAAAATGATGACTGAGTTAACATAAAATCTTGGGTTGAAATAGGAGCATTCACTTCCTTATTACCCGCAAGTGAATGGTCAGGTTGAAGTTGTGAATAAGTCTCTCAAGACTATTCTTCAACGGACGATCAATTTTTCCAAGTCAAATTGACATTTGATGTTATATTCATCGTTGTGGGCCTACCGAATGTCTATGAATACTTCCACCAGTTTTTCACCTTTTCAACTCGTATACAGGCTGGAAGTAGTCTTACCTATTGAGTGTCAGATTCCTTCTTTAAAATTGGCAGTGGAATTATTGTCGGACATTTCACGGCTTGAAGAACGCCTATTATATCTCGAGCAGCTCAATGAGTAGCGTCTTAATGCAACCTCAGCTAATGAAGCTCATAAGAAATGAGTCAAGTGTCAGTATGATCGGTCCATTCATCCTCAAATTTTCTCCGAAGGTGATCTTGTCTTGGTCTATGATCAAGAAAAATATCCCCTAGGGGTAGGCAAGTTCAAACCCATGTGGTTCAGACCATTCATTGTGAAAGAGGTCTTGAATAAGGGAGCTTACCATGTGGTTTATTTTGAAGGAAATTTCTTAGTAGAGCCTAGAAATGGGCTCTACCTCTAGAAGTATTACTCTTAGGTTTGTCACTTGGGTGACGTATTGTACATATGTATAGCTTCTTATACAATTTTTTGTCTTTTTTTGTTTTGTGGACATGTAGTTATTTATGTCTTCTTTTTCACTGTGGCAGATGTCAAGTGAATCAGAAATGTATTTTGGGTTCGTGGATGGAACTAGCCGACATACTCAGAGGCTTTCTTCCACAACTTGGGTGATTTTCACACATGGAGGCCAGTTGCTATCTTTCAGAGGTATTTGTCTAGGCAACGCTACAAACAATGTTTTCGAATACAGTGCAGTGATAGAATTGCTTCGTGACGCTTTGTTGCATGGGATTTCTCAACTCCGGGTCTACCTAGATGCTCAACTGGTTGTGTCCCAGTTAAATGAGGTTTACCACATTTATGATCCCACTCTGCACCGACGATTCCTTAGGGTACGTCTCTTAGAACCTTACTTCGATTACATTACGTATATCCATGTTCCTAGGATATTTAATCATATGAAAGATACTCTAGCTAATCAAATATTAGATTGGCATGTTGCACACACATAAAAAGAAAATCACACACATACACATGTACATACATTTGTAAAAAAATTAATCCATAAGAAAAAAAAAGATATATATATATATATATATCTCAAAAAGTGTCATGAGTACATAGGTGGGCACGAGTGCCTAAAAAATAGTGTTCAATATACATCTCTGGGCTTATGCCCTCAAAAAATACATGTACAAAAAGTTCCCTTGGCACATCAAAGGTCTATACTATCTAAGAATGAGGCCTATTGGCCCTTCCATAATGTACAACAACATTGGCCAAATGTTAGAAAAGTTGGACCCATGTTCGTGGCACCCCTACTACATGGGGATGCATAGTAGGCGAGAGATCCTCGACCTCAACCACAGGTACGGTGCGAGTGAGCGCAGTGAGGTTGCACTCCACTCGTCTCAAAACTCTCTCAACCTCTCCAGCTCGAGGTCCCTCTATAGTTGCTGGTCCTTCCTCTGGTCGAGGACACTGCTGAGTCCTCACGAAGTCCGCTAGGCACACATGTCCCACATCTGTATATAGAATATACACAAGAGTCAGTACTCTGTACACACATAAAAATGATATATATAAAAATAATTAAAAATTAAATAACTTTAAAAAGTTTACCTATCTTGCCTTGCTCCTCGTTGGGAGGCATGGGCATGTCTGAATCTCTGGAAAAGTTGATCCCGGTGTAAGGGTAATCCTCGATTGTTGGAATCTGTCATGCCCACCAGTTGAAAAACTTGTCATTAAGAGCCTCGATGGTCCTCCCTCCACCCTATCATGGAAACATTGCTTCCCACCTGCATACTGCTGAGAAGGAGGCCACATGCCCCCATACTATCTCATTGGGACTGAGACTGGGTACCCTCTCAAAGAAAAAGGAGCATAAAATCGTACCAAACCCAAATTTCTTGTGGGTACATTGCCGACACTATGTCAGCTGTCGCTTCATGCATGCCACATGGTCGTGCTCCAGTAAAAAATGTTTGCCTCCTAACACTGAATGACACAATGCATTTTTTCTCGGGAGGCCTGATGCAGGGGTGCTGATCCAATAATCCACACAATCAACAACAACATCACTCACAGAGTCAAACTAGTGATATTGTGAATTGGCACCTGAGAACCTACCTTCTTAGTGCTGACCTTACAGTACATTTGGATATAATCCTCAATGTTGAAAGGCCTAGGGGGAAATGTCCTCATATTGACTGGTTCCCCTCTCCTCAAGAGGCCAATCAAGAAGTAAATGTCCTCTGTCATGGGGGTCAACGATTGACCCTCTAGAATGAATTCCTCTGCATCTAGGTGCCTATAATCCACAAGAGAATTGAGCAATCTGGGTTGTGCCCTCATAAACATACACTGGAATAACTTCCATAGCCCACACTATTTTAGTGTGGCGATGGTTGTAGGTTCCTCTTTGACCAAAATGTCAATATCCTCGTTCTCCCTCTCCCTCCAGTGCACATACTTCATGTTTCATTGAAAAATGGAGGAAGTTTAGTACTTGAATTTTTATTTTTTCCAAGCTTGCAAAGGTGTACATAGGTAGATTGTTTTCTTCCTGAGTACATACACAGGCTGTCCTTGGACAACCTGCGTACACACAAGGCCTCTCTTTTTAGGAGAGTGTGCCCACTCAAAAAATAAAATAAATGCATAATTGAAGTATTGAAATGCAAGAGGGATGATTTTGTAACTACTTGGTCCAAGTAGAAGGTTGTTTCATCCACTGAAGCTCCCATAATCAACTCTTTTAGAAAAGGGTTTTTTTCTCCTTTTGGTTAATTTTCGATTTGCAATGGTAAAAATGAGATGTCAGCTTCCATTTATAGACTTTTTTGGCCCTTTTTGCCGCTTTTTGACCCCCTTTGTCATTTTTCCTGGTTTGATGATCACTTGATTCCATTTCTAAGTTTCTTATTGGGCGATCCCATACTCTTTTCCTTTTGGTTTGGTGAATTTTTTGGTGGATGGGTCACTTTTTGGTATCTTTTGGTAAAAGTGATTTTTTCCAAATTTTTGCATATAAATTAGGATTTCATCTCCACTTTTTGCATCTCGTTGTATTGTCTGATTTTCCTTAATATCAACCCCACCGAAGTACGATGCATAAACTTCATTGCTTCTCTAGAAGTGTCATAATTAGGTGGTAGAGCCTAACTTTACATGGATTCCCTAGGTAGATCCTTGTTGCATTTTGGTGTCCACACTGTCAGTAATGACTATAGGCTTGGGAGTGCTTGTTAGTCCTGTCATGACTATGTGATAAAGCCTCATCCATTTGATGCATCATCATTCTTGGCCTTAACCCTCGGGACTCCCCACATGAGCATGCTTTGTTGTCTTTCAAGCCCGCTTTAAAATTCGAAAGAAACATCCAACGAGACTGTATTTATTCTTTTTGATCTCACCTAGATTAAATGAGAAAAGTATCCCCCTGGAGTCTTCTTTAAGCCCTTTTCAGACTCTCTAAAAATAAAAATATTTTCGAGCAATCTGGTTGTCCTTCATGCTTGCCAAACTTCGGTTCGCTAGAAGAGTATTCTCAGGCGTAAGTTTAACCCTTTTTCGGTCCTGAGGAACTAAATTTTCGAAAAAGGAACATTCTCCTTGGTTTTGGTTTATCACCTTTTTCATGCCTTGGATATTACTTATGAAAAATGAACCCCCCGAAGTCCATAGTTAATCTCTTTTCAGACTCCCTAAAATTGAAAAGATCATCGAGTGACCTTGTTCCTTCACACTCGTTAAATTGGTCCACAAGAAAATCTACTGGCATGAGTTTAAACCTCTTTCTAGCCTGTAAATTATAGTAGAAAAAGGTACACCTTGGGAGATTCATCTCATAGGGAGAGTTCTCCTCAGTAGCTTTTATACTTTTTCGGGCTAAGGAGACTAAACTCAGAAAAAGGTTGTGAGTCCATAGTTAAGCTCTTTTCAGACTCTTTAAAATTGAAAATATTTCCGAGTGATCTTGTTTGTGTCACACTCGTTAAAATGGTTTTGAATAGACGTATTTTCGGTGCAAGTTTACCCCTTTTTTGAACTGACTAGACTATCTCCGAAAAAGGTACTCCTTGGTGTCTTCTTTTGTGTTTTTTTAGACTCTCTAAATGTGAAGAAACTACCAAGCTTACCTTCTCTGGGCTCGTAAAAGTTACATTGAAGGGGTCTCATTATGTCTTGCTCAACCACATTTGAATCTTTGTGTCTTTGGCCTAATTCTGGCTCCATGTTTATCTTAACTGAACCTTTGAAGCATGCCTTATACACAAGCCTTGTAGCATTACTTGCCTTTGCGACCTGACACCTTGACCCATGGAGGAATTTTCCCCAAGTGTCCTTTTCCTGCACATGTCTCTTTTCTCTAAGCATTAGTATGTTCCTTGCACTTGGAACTACTATGCTTGCTTGTGACACTCGTTCCTCCTTTGTAACGTAGAATTCTTTTATTCTTTTTCAAGCTCTTAAAAAATTGAAAAAGACAAAAAAATCAAATATTCCAAAAAGAGGGGACGAGAAACATTTTTTTTTTCAACATCACAACGAGTCG
>SNQJ01S0004744.1:605792-637595 GCA_010110895.2 Picea sitchensis
CCCTCCCTGTGCACTTAGCTGCAGGGTCAATCTTCGCACCCAGTTGAAGATCTTACAATACCATAAGTCTCTCACACTTAGCGCTTCTCTTTCACACAACAATAATCACTCTTAATATCAATACAAATATACTTAACAATATCATACTGACCCAAACTAAGTCCTCATGACCTTTATTTATACATTACAATAGCTCACCGACATCCTTAGGCTGAAACCTAGGTGTCCAAAACCCTAGATACCAAAATCCTAGGTGTCTAAAACCCTAGGTCAACTTGACCCGTATTTTCAGGGCTTCACCAGTCTATCTTTCCTTCCTTGTCGCATGGTGCTTTAAGGCATCCAAAGGTGGATTTCTCCACTTTCTGAGTTTTCCATGCTCCTTCTTCCTTGCTAGTCCGTCATCCTCGCTCTCCTCGTCCAACAACTTACTTCTCTCTTTATTTTCTACTCTTTTGCTTACTTTGACCTAATAACAGTCATTGTGTCTTCCGAAAAGTTTGGATTCTCCTTTTTCTTCCTTAATCTTTGCATACTTCCATACCTAAGGGCCAAAATTCCCCCAACACTCACCTGTGACTCGTCCCGAGGAACTTTAGATCTGAGCTTCTTGTTTTACTTCGATTTCAGACTATGCAGTGCAGCCTCTGCTTTCTATTCTATGCCTCATTTTCCTCCTTGTGCAGACTTTCTTTTCTATGTGTGGTACCCAATTTCAACTGCACCTCATACCTAGACCCTTTTCTTCTTGCGTTTACTAGGAACTGTGGGGTAGTTGGTTGTCATAGTACAATCTCAACTGGCTCCCATTCAGTAATCCTTCCTTCCACTCCCCATTCAGAGTCTTCAATTGCACATCTCCTCCCTCGGTAACATAAGCGATCTGATATGGCCCTAGCCAATGCGTTTTGAACTTCCTAGGATGTTTGATGAACTTACTATCATATATGAGGACTAGATCACCTTGTTTAAATGCCTTTTTCCTGATGTGCCTATCACGGTAGGCCTTCTCTCTTTCCTTCTATACTTGTTGATGGAATTCTACAACAAATCTATCTTCCTCTAATTCAACCAACTGTGCAAGCCTCTCTTGAATAGCTCCAGGGTCATCCATATCTGTAAAGGTAGAAATTATCAGGATTGGTACCAAATATTCCATTGGAACAACAACTTCAAGACCATATACCAACTTAAAAGGTGTTTGTATTGTCAGCTTCTTGCAAGTGGTTCTATAGGCCTATAATAATGTTGGTACTCTTATATCCCAATCATCCATGTTCACACTAAAAATATTTGTGAGCGTTGTTTCCAAGATCTTATTGAATGCTTCAACTGTCCCATTTTCTTGTGGATGGTATGGTGTGCTCTTTTGATGGTGGACTGCAAATTCTTCAGTCTGGGCTTCAACTGTCTTATTGATGAAATATGTGCCTTGATCACTCATATGGATCTTTAGGCATCCAAACCTGGTTATGATGTCATCAAATATGAATCACGCAACTGTAGTTGCACTACAGTCCTTAACTTCCCTTTCTTCGGCCCATCTGGTCAAGTATTTTGTTGGTGTAATTATGTACCTTGCTCCTATACGCTTTCCTGGTGGGTTTATAGGTCCAACGAAGTCAATGGCCCATTTCTCAAGTGCTTGTAGGGTCAATTGTGGTGCTATTGGAATTTCATCTCTTCTGGAAGGTTTCCCAACTCTTTGGCATACATTGCAGGCTCTGGAATAGTCTTTATCATCTTTGTGTAACGTAGGCCACCAAAGGCCAGCTCTAAGAACCTTCTGCGTAGTTGTTTTCCCTCCATAATGTCCTCTTGTGATGCCTTCATGAGCTTCTGTGAGGATCAGTGGTTGTTCTGCCTCCATAACACATATTCTTAATATCTCATCAGGTCCCCTCTTGTATAGATGTCCAACTATAAGGGAGAAGTTTGTAGTGCACACTACTAGCTGTTTCTTCTGAGAAATTGTGCAATCACTAGGTTCCATTCCTATTGATAGGAACTGGACTATCTCTGTGAAGTGGTCATTGATATTTATAATGGCAAGTAGATGTGCATCCGGTAGTGCATCCTCCAAACTGATCGACTCTTCACCATGTTCCAACCTTGACAATTGATCAGGACCTTTATTCATTCTCCCTGGCTTTACTATGATCTCAAAATCATACTCCTAAAATAGTAGAATCCATCTGCATATCCTTCCTCCCAACAATGGCTTGTTTACTAGGTATTTCAATGCAGAGTGATTAGTAAACATTTTAAAGTGTCCTCCCAACAAGTAGTGGTGAAATTTATGCAATGCATACACCATGGCTAACCCTTCTCGCTCAATGGTGGTGTAATTAATCTCAGTAGTTGATAGATTCCTTCTAGAAAAGGCTAGAGGGTGGTAAATATCGCCTCTTCTAGGTTGTGCTAACACATCTCCTAAAGCAATGGAATACGTATCAACATGCACATGAAATTCCTTGGTGCAATATGGAAAAACCAGGATAGGTGCAGTAACCATTTTCTATTTTAGTGCGTTGAAGCTATGCTGGCATTCTTCTGTCCAAATAAAGTGACAATATTTCTTCAAAAGTTTCTCCATGGGTGCTGTGATCTGAGCATATCCTTTGATGAACTTTATGTAATATCCTGTGTGTCCCAGTGTAATGCGCAACTATTTGACTAAAGTAGGAGGGGGTAGATCAACTATAATGGCAATTTTGGATGGATCTACCAGCAATCCTTGCTTGCATACAATATGACCTAACAACACTCCAAATGGTGAGAAGAATATGCACTTCTTCATATTCAAATCAATTTGACACTACCTACATTTGTCCAGCATTAGCCTTAGACATTCAATATGATTCTTTAATAAACTAAAAACAACCCAATCATCAAAATATGCTTCTAGAAATTTATGCAGAAATTCCTTGAATGCTTCGACCACCACCCCAGAAAAGATGGCTGGGGAATTATTTAATCCAAACAGAATCACTCTATACTGATAGGACCCCCATTCTGTTGCAAATGTGGTCTTATGGTGATCTTCCTTGGCAATCCGGATTTGATGGTATCCTGAAAATCCATCTGTAAAAGAATATAAATCCATCTGTAAAAGAATATACTTCCTGGCCTCCCACATTATCTAACACTTCGTCCGTGAATGTTGTAGGGAAGGGGTCATGTAAACAAGAATCATTTAACTTCCTGAGATCTACACATATTGTGATCTCTCCTGTCTTCTTGTCTTGTACCACCATAGGGATAATCCACTCTGACTCTTCCACAGGTTCTATAATCCTTGCTTTCAACATTCTGTCGAGCCCAATATTCACTTTTTCCTTATATTTAGGGTTCAGTCTGTATAGTCTCTATTTGACGAGTCTAGCATCTAGATTTAAAGGAATCCTCATCTCTTCCATAGGCCCTTTAATACGCTTCATATCAGTGAACTTGGTCAGAAAAAAGTCTTGATATTCATGAAAAAGTTTTGTAATCTTGTCAATGGTAGAAACATACCAATAATCTCCGACATTTGCAAACTTAGGTGTCTGCTATGTTCCAATATTGACCTTCTTAATATTGATTGGTTATTCAATAAATGGTAACTTGACTCCTGGTCCTTCTAAATCTCTCTGGCCTTCAGTTTCTGTGATGTTCACCTTCCTCGGATCATCGTCTTCATCAACATTGATGTTGTAATGGCCTTTTAGTTTCTGGAGAGGTGCAATCCATTCATCCTCTTCTTGTTCCACGGGAAGTCCAAATACCTCCTCAAATAATTTCTATCTCACAATTTGTAATGCTTGATCTACTGAAGGATATTGACTTTCAAATAAGAAGGTGGTTACAACATTCTGAATCATACCTTTCNTCCATTCATCCTCTTCTTGTTCCACGGGAAGTCCAAATACCTCCTCAAATAATTTCTATCTCACAATTTGTAATGCTTGATCTACTGAAGGATATTGACTTTCAAATAAGAAGGTGGTTACAACATTCTGAATCATACCTTTCCAATCTATAGTGATGAGGCACAACTATGATTGAAGGTACCAGTTGATAGGTGTCGTGTCCAGTATGTTGATGAATTTGTGTACCCATTGTTCTTGAGGAACATTTCTCCAGGCTTCCTCACAGCTTCGCACATGGCCCTTTGGGCATCTTTGACATGTGTATCGAACTTTGCAGCCTTCTACTTATGCTGAGAACCACGTTGTCATCAAGGTACGACATTGTATCCAATCTGTAATGTTACTTTTGTGTGCCCCACACCATCTTGCTGGGGTTTCTCTGAAGGCCTCATCCATCGCCAAAAATATTTTTTGTATTGGTACACTTTCTTCAAAGTACGACAAGAAGGTTTCTAAAGGATTTAAACCATCAAAGGTGGGTAAGTTACTTACGGTTGTGCCAATCCAATGAAATTCTCTGGTTAATCTAGCACATATTCTTGTAGATACTTCATACATTTTATTCTTCCAGTTCTTCAGTTCTTTTTCTGAGTCTGATGAGCATACACTGTCACTTCGCAAGCTTAATTTTCCATCTGTTGTGGGATTAATGTAATCATGTTGTCTGGCTGTTAATTTGTGTATATTTTCCAGTTCATATGCATGGTCTTCTTCTCTAATGGGCTCTGTGTATCGCTGACCTTCATCTGGATCTAAGGTTTCAATGACCCTAAGGCCATGTTTTTCAAAATTCATATGTCTCTTCTTTAAATAAACCACAGTGGAATTATTGAAGGCCCAATCAATTCCTAACAGTGCAGGGTAAGGGAAATTGTCATCAACTATATCAATTACCTCAAAATACACAAATGTTCTTACTCCTTCAATTTCCACAAGGACATGTTCCAATCTGCCAAATGGACTTACAGCTTGCTGGTTGGCCATCCTAAGCCTAATAGGGGAATAGATCAACTTCAATTTTTCCATCAGTGACCAGGTTTACTTCGTCACGACATTGACCTCCGATCCTAAGTCGAGGGATACATAATCTATCTCATATTCACCTATTTGAGTATTCAAATGTAATTCCTTATTGGTCCTTCTCTTCTTACCGATTTGGTGTACTACCCTATTCAGTAAGGGGTCTATCTTTCCTATCTCATATTGTCTGATTAAATTTTGTAACTCTTGCACAAATCTCTCATCATGAATCAACTTAATACAAGTATATAGGAATTCCATGAGCTTTCTTACCTCTTTCTCTTCTTTTGGAAAATAAGATTGATCAAATTCCAGAGGATTTCCATATTCTCTAAGTTCTAGTCTTATCTCCGATGAGGAATCTTGGTCTCCTCTAAATTCTTTTCTTACCTCCTCAAACATTTGTCTTTCATTCTTTGCATCGAACATTTGTGTCTTCTTTGTAGCTTTCCTAATTCCCGAGTCTTCTGTAATCTTCCCTTGGGTGAGTCTGTCTTCTCCTGTAACAATGCCTCCTCTGGTTATAACAACCACTCTAGGGTCTTCTTTGCGAGGTTCAACACATATCAGTTTCACTTGTGGGTTCTGCTGAGGTCCTTGTCTTTCCTAAATCTTAGCTACCAGCACAGGACAATCTTCTATAATGTGTTCAAACGAGCTACAGTAACTGCAAGTAGTATAAGGGTTTTGACAATCCCTTGCAAGGTGTCTTGGCTATGAATAGTTATAAAAGATTATCTATCCTCAACCTTGACCCATTCCTCCTCCTTGTCCTCTTCCTCTGAATCCACCGCGAGGATTAAAGTTTCCTCTCCCAAGGGAGTTATACTACGTATTGTTTCCTTCTTCAGGTACTTCACCTTGAATCTTATATATGTCTCTCAACCTTTTATGCATGATATTGTAAGACCTACAATCCCTATCATCATGTCCCACAGAATTACAGAACATGCAATACAAATTTGTGGGTGTCTCAACATATGTTTGCATGTAATAACACTCACTAGGGTGATGCCTTTCATACCTTGAACTAGGATAAGGTGACTTGCTTCAAAGGGCTCATAGCTCCAGAAGCCAAGTATTCATTGAATAAGGGACAATGTTACTTGTCATGGCCTTCTGATCTTCATCTGACACACCATATGTCTTCTCTTTTATATTTTCCCTTGTCTTTCTTAAAATCTTCAACCAGCAAAGACAAACTAGTTAGCTGACTCTAGATCTGACTCATACCTGAGATGGATTCTCCCATAGGGGTTAATTCTAAATTCATGGTGATCTCCAACGTCTCAGACTGCAAAGAAATCTTATGTTGCATCAGAGGAACTCTGATGTGTGGTAAGAGGGAAGCAATGAACCATTCTTTTTTCTGTTCATATGGGATCTTAAAAGTCAATCGGCCTGTTAAGGTTTTGAATCTCTGATCGAATTCCCAAACAGGTTTGACCACCTTCTGCTTGATCTCTTTCAGCTCTGTAATACATTGTGACTCCGAATTGGGTTTCTTGAACTCTGCAATCAATGCATTCTTAATCTAATTCAGTGGCTTAGGTTGTGCAAGTCCTTGAACAAGCTTCTTGTACGAGCTCAGTGCACAATCCCTTAGAGTGGTACTAAACTGGGTTCTTTTGAAAGCTTTGTTTGTGACATTTTTAATATTCCATACAGCTTCACATAGGAACCAGTGTTGGTCAAGATCTTCAGATCCATCTCCCCTAAATATAGGGATTCTCATATCATCTTCCATAGATTTTCTTAGGGTCCCTGACTGAGTATGTGGTGGATTACTAGTGATAGTGCTCTGGGTACTTTGGTGACTCTAACTATTCTGGTTTCTTAGTGATGTTGAATCAAAAGGAGGGACAATAGTACTTACTTCAATGGTTTGTGCAGTTTTTGAAGTCTCAAGTTCTTCTCGGTGAAGATCTTCAACTTTCCCTTCCTTTGTCCCAGCAGGTTCTGAATTCTCCTTGTCTATCATATCTGCCTCTTCTCCACTATAGAAACCTTCGTCCCCCATAGTTCTTCTTGAATAGGTTCGCAAGATGAACTTATCTGAACACTCTCCCACTACGCGTATGTCCAACTTCTGTGTCGTTGTCGCTGTCAAAATTATTGAACATTAGCCTTTCTAGATCTGACCAATCTACTGTATCTTCAAGATGTTATTCTCATGCAATAACACCTTGAGTCTCAACTTCAGGAATTGTAAAAATTTCCCTTTGGGTCCCTTAAAGAAATATCTCTCAGCTTGGTTGTATGACTCTACTCTGTCAACAACAAACTCTGTGATGTACCCTCCCATGGTGCTACCAAACTAGTTATCTACTGCTTGTGATATGGTGTTATCAACTCTCTTGACCTTCTTGACCATCTCAGACATCCACACTAGAGGAGGTCTATATCGTATCTCGAACTGGGTATCTGCTAATATAGTTAGCCACTCATACATATCCTAATGGATTCCCCAAATAAAATTTCGTGTATATCAGTGAAGATATATTTCTCCAACCAATCCTCTGTACTAAGATTAGGGTTCTTGTTCCGGGCTTCAACGAATTATTTTTCTTGATCCTCTATCGACTTTTGAGTCTCTGTCTTTTATGGGAACCACCTTGACATTCCCTCAAGAAGATTCTTGTTTTGAAAATGGAACCATTTGTAGGCACAAGGGTAGACCTAGGGTTCAGCTTCAAGAGTGCACCAACAAGCCCTAACTATTGGCCCTTTCGGAAACATCTACGAAGCAGATGCAGTATCACCCGTAGTTGTTATGAGGGGGTTGCAGGACAAAGATGTCTACAACCAAGGGGAATATCAAGTGTATCTAATACAAGAATCAACATAGCATTCATATATTACTTATCAGCTTGGATCTTCTCTACACATCTCTTATCAGTTCTAAAAAAGTAATGCAATCATAGTATATTAATGACAGAGATAGAATACCAATCACACACAACACAAAATATATGTGGTTCACCCTCTCTCTAGGGATACACCCACATAACTGTGCTCTATAATGTATTAATATGAAGCATAAAATTATTATCTGTACTCTTAGCTAGCAGATCCTCTTTCTTCTCCTCTCTTTCTCTCCCCTCCATGCACACCCAGTTGTAGAGTCGATATTTGCACCCAGCTGAAGATCTTACAATACCAGAAGGCTCTCACACTTAGCGCTTCTCTCTTACACAACAATAATCACTCTTAACGTCAATACAACTATACCCCAAAATACCGTACTGACCCAAACTAGGTCCTCATGACCTTTATTTATACATTACAATAGCTCACTGACATCCTTAGGCTGAAACATACGTGTCCAAAAACCTAGATACCAAATCCCTAGGTGTCTAAAACCCTAGGTCAACTTGACCCATATTTACAAGGCTTCGCTAGCCTGTCTTTCCTTCCTTCTCACATGTGCTTTAAGGCATCCAATGGTGGATTTCTTCACTTGCTGAGTTGTCCATGATCCTTTTTTCTGCTAATCTGTCATCCTTGATCTCCTTGTCCAATGGATTAATTCTCTCCATTTTTTTTGCTCTTTTTCTTAATTTGACCTAGTAACAGTCATTGTGTCTTTCACGAAGTTTGCATTCTCCTTTTTCTTCCTTTATCTTTGCGTACTTCCATACCCAAGGGCCAAAATTAACTATCAACAATATCATTTCTTTCTATTTAACATTTACTCCCCTCTCCTTTTACCTATGCCGAAGGGGATCGACTATCGACGATGTCCGTATGTGATACTTTTCATGAAACAAAAATTCCTTTTGTCGATACTGGTGAATATCGACGCTTAGTAACTTAGGTTCTTCGAGTAATTCTTTTTCACTTCTTATTTCCTTTGGATGTTGAATCTTGAGTGTGTTGGGTGAACTATTTTGGTCGTTGATTCCTTATTTAAGTGTTAAGCCTATTTAATTCATGGGATTTCATAAAGTTAGACAATCCTTAACATCTTAATGAGAGTTAAGAGAACAAGCAAAGATAAAACATTTCTCAAATAAAAATCGAATTCAGACAGTGCAAAGATTAAGTGGCACCCAAAAAGTGAAAAATTGACAGGATTTTTAGGGTGTGTTGAGTTCTCAACACGTTCCTAGCTGATCCGAACTAACCTTTGAGTTATTGAGACTTGCAGATAGTCTCGCTTCATTTGTGCCCAATTGGAAACTCAAAAAAAAATTCCTGCCCTCTTGGAAGTGTGTGAGATTCCTCACTAATCTCTGCTCATTTCCCTTTTGACCATATGAATTGTTGTCCCTTGACCAGGTTTTGTGGAAACGTTGGTTATGTTTGACCAATTTTGGGACTTCGACAGGCTGGTCAAAGATGAAGCACCAGGCAAAGCGGAGATCGTGGGATCTCACCCCCCTTTGCGGGATTTTTGGGTTTAGGGTTTATGTAATGGGTATGGGATGTCAGCCCATGGGTTTATCCATGCTTAGGCCTCTTTTGTAATGTATAAATAAGTAGCTAGGTGTTGTGAGAAGTAGTGACTAGATCTAGTAGATCAGAGGTATGTGGTGCTAAGTGTGTTATTGTGCTAAGTGCAAGTGATGTAAGTGGTTGGATCTATGTGACTGAGTTAGCTCTGTGCATATTGTGTATTGGGAACTTGAAGAGCTAAGTGCAAGTGATGTAAGTGGTTGGATCTATGTGATTGAGTTAGCTCTATGCATATTGTGTATTGAGAACTTGCAGGGCTAAGTGCAAGTTATTGTAAGAAAATATTTGTGTTGTGCCAAGATCGAGGAAGGAGGATCTGGTGAGGTGCGCGTAGATCTCCTTTCCAATGCGAAGTTGGTTTTGAGGCTCTATGCATGTAAGGATATTGACAGAAGATAATAAAGAAGACGAAGAGTTGGTGGACGTAGCCCCACGCTGGGGGTGAAGCACGTATATCCTGTGTCATGGTTTCTTTGTGTGATTGATTTGATTTATGCTTAGTGATGTCATCTTTATGTACGTTAGATGCATCGAATGTAGTATCATAGTGTTTAGTAATGTGAATGAATGCTAGATATGCTCTATTTCTATGTGCTAAGTGTTTGGGTGTGTTAGATCTTGTTGAATACTGCATTGTTCTGTAATTAGGGTTTTACCTGCGATGTGACTAAGGGTTAAATGATAATGAATGTTAACTGCTAAGTTCTCTGTTAAGTATTGTAATCAAAGATGTGTGTCCCATCTAGTTTGCAGACACTTGATTCCTGCAAACCCCCTGCCTCTAGAGACTTCATCTGCTTCGCAGGTGTTGTCGAAAGGGTTGGTAGTTAGGGTTTTGTTGGTGCATTGTTGTAGAATTGAACCTTGGGTTTGCCCCTATGCCAACAAATGGTTCTGTTGCCAAGACCTGAAACTTTGATTGTTGGGAACTGAAGAAAAGAGAAATCTATGTGCATAGATTTGTTGTTGTAGTGCACAATACTCTACTTGACTTGTGAAGCTCCGTGCTAAGAAAATAAGTCTGATCTAAAGAAAAGAGGTAAGATATTAAAGCTTTGTTCTATGATAAAGGTAAGATAAGTGGAAATTTTTGCTTCAAAAGAATGGATCTAGGTATGTTTGATAGATTTGGTCCTAGTCTGAAAACTAGGGCACAACTCGAAGAAAGAAGATATGATATGAATAGATATGATAGAAATAGTGAAAGAAATGTTATTCCTATGCATAGAAAGAATTGTTGGACTAACAAATGGATGCAGGATCCTAGAAAGAATTTTTTGCAGGTCCATCACTGTGATCCTAGTGCACAATACAAGAAAGGTTGGGGATCATTTAAGAGAAAGAAAGGATTGAATATTTGTTATAGTTGTAGAATACCGGTACATATTGCTAAGGAATTCCTTGGTAGAGGTCCTATTTTCCTTTGTTGTAAAGATATTGGACATGAAGTTTTGGATTGCCCTAGAATGATTGCTAAAGTTGAGAAGATGAACATGAGACAAGAAGACCATGAGGAAGACCAAGAGACTAATAATATGCTAAAAAACCAGAAAGAATCAGAGGCTATATTATTAGAGATGAAAGAAACACTGAATGATCACAGAGACATCTATTGATCAGAGATATTAAGAGAGAAAGAGTGCATAGAAGGAAGAATAGGAGACTTTGACATAGACTGTGTATTGGATGCAGAAACATAAGTGAACATTATGACATAAAGTACTTGGGAAATATTAGGAAAGCATGCTATGGTTCCTTCACTGGGAGGAATAGGATTTTTTAAAGGAAAGTTGATAACTCTATGTGGAAGACTTATCGATGTACCTATGAGTGCTCATGGAACATCAACAAAAGAAGAATCCGAGGTCATTAAGTTTGTTGAGAACAACGCTCCTTTTGCACTTTTGTTAGGAAAGACTTCGATTGAGAGAGATCAGATCTGAAGGAAAGAAGAAGAGGAAGCTACATAAC
Organism: Picea sitchensis; assembly: GCA_010110895.2. Taxonomy (NCBI): domain Eukaryota; kingdom Viridiplantae; phylum Streptophyta; class Pinopsida; order Pinales; family Pinaceae; genus Picea; species Picea sitchensis. The sequence goes on from SNQJ01S0004744.1 coordinate 617,153, forward strand.
AGAAAAAGAAAGAATTAAGGGATTTCATAGCTAGGAGAATATCATGCTTAATAGAAGAACAAGAGGAAAAGTTGAAGCAACTGAGGGCCAGATACCTAGTTGTCGAAGTTGAAAGAACGCAAGAAGACTTAGAGAAATTAATAATACAGGAGAGTAGAGAATCTACTTCAGAAACAGTAAGAGAAGAAGTATTACCCTTGAACCATATGAAAGACCCTCAGTGTGAAGTTACTATGCCAAGAGGAGATAAGAACAAGAATGAAAAGAGGAATCCATAGACGTAGATCATAGGAAAGAAAGACAAAAAAAATCAGTAAGAAGAAAGAAAATATAGAAAAAATGCAAGAGATTCCAGAGAGGACTTTGCAGAAGGAAGGCTTGCAGAACTTGAACCTCCCTGAAATAGCAGAGCAACGTAGATTGGCACTTCGCCATAGTGGATAAATATGACCGTTGGAGGTGTCCCAACCATTATAAAGATTCTCTAGAATGTATAGAAATGTTTTTATTTCTAGAACATTCACCATTGGACCATTGGGACCGCACCATAAGAGATGGAATTGCATTGATTGAGGCGTTCGTACCCGTTGGAAGAAACTGTTACGATGTTATCTATTTAACCCATCGAATCTCTTACAGTGGACACTTTTTCCAATTGTGATTATTTGAGACCACAAATATCTGACTATTACCATGCAGTTCCTACTGCATCGTTTTCAGCAGGGGACATAGAAGTAGGAGATGAGCCTGCCTAGCTACGTAGACTAGCAGACTCGACAGAGGCTCGCCTTCATCATGTCTAGTAGGAAAATGAACATGCCATAGAGGCCTTCAAGAAAGAAAAGGAGGAAGCCATAGAGAAACGTTGGGTTGCACAAAAAGAAAATGATGACCTTCAGGCAAAGTTTGCACAGGATAGAGCGGATATCCAGAAGGAGAAAGAAGAGCTTCTCGTAGAGCATATGGGAGTTAAAGAAGTAGTCACCAGAGCACTTCGCTCTGTGACGGGCCTAGAACAGATGGAAGAAGAAACCACTGAGAGCTAGGTGAGGAAGCTCGTTGAAGACATTCAACAGCTCCAAGAATGAATATAAGAACTAGAACTACAATCCATGCCAATCACTCTGCAGGAAGTGCGGGACCAGAGGGAAGAAACTACCTGGAGAGTAGTCGAAAGAATCAAGGCATTGGCGTTGGAATGCAAGCAACTCAGAATTCAAAGTGCACAAACCTATGAGCGCCTTCTAGAGGACCCTGAACTAAGGACAATGGAGTCACATCTCTAGGAGGAAAAGAAACAAGAAGAAATAATGCAAGAATAGTTGAAGATACTGTCAGCAGTCAAGAGGATGAAAAGGTCACAAGAAAAATGCACGATTCAACAATAGGTCCATGCTATCCAGAGTAAATTCATGGAAGTGTCTGAGGGGCACTAGCCAGTGTAGGATGAATCTTGCACACTTTTTGAGGATATTGAAGGACAAGCTGCACAACTAGAACAAGTAGTCACAATGGTAGAACAAAACTTGGAAGGACCAATGACTGAGAAAGTTATTCAAAATTTCTCCGAGCAGGAGGCTCTGGCGAAGTAGAAGGTTGAGGAAGCTCGAGCCAAGGTCAAGGTAACTCAATCCAAGATCAAGGGCTTCAAGTTAGAGTTACCTAGATCAGAATGACTCGAGACGGGTCATAGGTGAGTCTTGGGGGCCTGTTGGCCCTTGACTAGGTTTTGTGGAAACACTGGTCATGTTTGACCAATTTTGGTACTTCGACAAATTGGTCGAAGATGAAGTGCCATGCGAAGCAGAGATCATGGATCTCACGCCCCTTTGTAGGATTTTTGGGTTTATGTTTTATGTAATAGGTATGGGATGTCGTCCCATGGGTTTACCCATGCTTAGGCCTCTTTTGTAATGTATAAATAAGTAGCTAGGTGTTGTGAGAAGTAGTGACTATATCTAGTAGATCAAAGGTATGTGGTGCTAAGTGTTGTATTGTGCTAAGTGAAAGTGATGTAAGTGGTTGGATCTATGTGATTGAGTTAACTCTATGCATATTGTGTATTGGGGACATCCAGAGCTATGTGCAAGTGATGTAAGTTGTTGGATCTATGTGATTGAGTTAGCTCTATGCATATTGTGTATTGAGAGCTTGCAGGGCTAAGTGAAAGTGATTGTAAGAAAGGCTCTGTGTTGTGACAAGCTTGGGGAAGGAGGATATGGCGAGGTGCATGGAGATCTCCTGTCGTATGCAGATTTAGTTTTGAGTCTATGTGCATGTAAATATATTGACAAAAGATAATAAAGAAAATGAAGAGTTGGTGGACATAGCCCCACGCTGGGGGTGAACCACATATATGTTATGGTTTCTTTGTGTGATTGATGTGATTTATGCTTAGTGTTGTCATCTTTATGTAAGATGCATCAAATTTAGTAGCTTAGTGCTTAGTAATGTGAATGAATGTTATATCTTATCTATTTCTATGTGCTAAGTGTTTGGGTGTGTTAGATCTTGTTGACTACTGCGTTGTTCTATAATTAGGGTTTTACCTATGATGTGAATAAGGGTTAGATGCCAATGAATGTTAACTGCTAAGTTATCTATTAAGTATTGTAATCACAGATCTGTGTCCCAGCTAGGTTATAGTCACTTGAGTCCTGCAACCCCTCTTGTCTCTACCTCAGGTGAGACTTCATCTGCTTCATAGGTGTTGCTGAAAGGACCGATAGTTAGGGTTTTGTTGGTGCATTGTTGTAGCGTTGAACCCTGGGTCTTCCCCTGTGGCAAACAAATTACACCTCTAACCTCCTGGAATTATATGATATATCCAAATGATCTCATCTCATTTCCCACCTAGCAATTTGAAAGGTCATCTCTGCCCTCCTGGAAGTCTACGAGATCTTTGTTTGATCTCTCCCTGTTATCACTGAGTGTTTCTTCAACTTCTGGCTCACACATGAAAAATTGATCCTCCTCTGTGTCACTGAGGGTTTTAGCATGCCTCGACCACTTCTTCAACTCTTGGTGCTATATCTTGGCAACCAATTGTTGGATAGGCCATTTTACTCTCCACTTCAAAGGCCACTCATACCTCCAATGTACCTATGCCTCTTGTTGCATATTCAACGTTAGCTTATGGAGCTCCGCTTTGATTTCCTTGAGCCCTTTATCCATTTCTACCTTTATTTTCTGTTGGTGGTGCTTACCTTGACCACACCTATGGCCTTTGATAGCCATTTTTATCCTCTTCCTACCCTCCTAGAAAGTCTGCTCGTTACCTTACAACTGAGAGAACCTCAAACTTTTCCTACATCCCACCTGGCTGTTTGTTGAATGTTGCACACTTTATAGAAATCACACACAGAGCATCAATACTCTGTCTTCTCCTTCACCTACTTTCTATAGATGAAATTTATCTCTGATACCACTTGATGGTATCATACTATCTCCTTTTTCTTCTTTTCCTATCATCTACAAAGAAAATCAAGCTCTCATACACTTGATGCAGACCCCCTTCTCTCCTCAGGATTGTGTGACCTCCTGATCAAGGATATTCAATTCACTGAGTCAAATCAAATCTTCGGGCCCCTGCTAGAACCCAAAACCACTTTACACAGGCCCCTTTCCTCCTAAGGTTTAGGTTATATGAAACCCGTGGTCTCCTGCTAAGCCGCTGTTCCTTTTTAAATATTTGAATCAACATACACTATCTCCTTCTTCTAGGCCCTTTCCTTCATGTGAACTCAGGATATAAACATAGAATAACCCCCTTAGTGACTTCATGCTTTGACGATTTTGAGTGTAACCAAATAAATCACCCAGACGAGATCTACGGTCCTCACTTCTCCAATAGCCAACGAAACTGATCCACTTCAGAACTTCATCTTCGGGATTTCCAAGCATTCCAAACTCCTTTTTCCTCGAAGTGATTTCCACCCAAAGATATGGATCAAGTGCCACATGTCCTCTTGGATCAATGACTGATATTCAACCTTCATTCCACTTCAAATGATCGATAGTGAACGCTCCTCCACACTCGTTCTCCCGGAGTGTCAGTTATCTGGTGTGGATCTCGGTGCTCAACATGTCCCTCTGGTCATCAACGAATCTTGTTGATTTAGGCCTTCGAGACTTGCGACCTTAATTATTTCACTCTGATGTTTCTCCCAAAGAGTCCTATCATTGAAGTGATGGATATGACACCATGTCTTCCAACAATCAATGACTCTCAATGCTTCAGGCTTCAGGAGTTTTGGATTCACCAACTCTGCTTTCCTTCGAAGGGATCTTCCTCCGAAGTTCATGGATCTATGCCACATGTCCTCCCTAGATCCAATGGTATATATTAACTTCATTCTTTGGCCTTCAAGAGTTTTCAAAGAAAATCACCTCATTTTCCCCCTAAATAGCGAACCAATGAAACGTTGATTGAATGTCATGTTTCATGTTCCAATGGATGACCATGATTGCTTCAACTCTCAACTCTTCGGGAATTCTCTTCCCATAATTAACTTTGTCCTTATAGAGTGATATTCCTCCAGGTATCTATATATTTTTCCAAGCATCCCTTGGTGATTAATGACCATGATATATTTCATACTTTGGGCTTCGGGGATTTTCAAAGCACCAAACTTCAATTCCTCTAAAGTGGATTTCCTTCGAAATTCACCATCTGCTTCCACATGTCCCTCTGAATGATGGATGGTCCCAATCTATTGGGACTTCGATAATTTGGTTATCCTTCTCTCCTATGCACTTTAAAAGGTTTTAAATCTTTTTCTACTCACCTGGATCAGAAGAATATCGATGCACACACCCATATCCGACGAATGGGATCTGTTCTCCTCCTCTGCATGCTTCTTTCTATTTGGACATAGATCTAATGGTCCATATCTCTCCCCACATATGATATGACATGTGTCATAGATCCTCCTTCATGATATTCTGTGTTCTCATGAATTGGAAGAATTTGCAAGTATCCAAAGGTTGCGGCCTTTGATCCTCCTGCAATGAGCCTAAATGTTTGGGTCTCGACTTTCTTTTCCTCTTGATGTTTTGATCTTGAATAAGCTTGCTCCTATGCACTACTTGTGATGACTCTCCTGATCTTTTCTGTGGCTTGGAACCCAAAGGGTATCGACCTTCTTCTCCTCTCTGTTGATATTTTGTGCGCAAAGACACTATCCCCCCTGAGATTTTGAATTGGATCAAATATTTAAGGGTCTTGACCCTTGTTTTCTCCTTCAAGGGAAGTGTTTTCCCTTTGGGACCCTTCTTCTCAATGCACACTTGGAGAGATCTCCTACAGATTGTTCAACAACTCTGTTTCCTTCAAATTCCCCAACACTTCAAAAAGGTGTTGGTTCTATGCACTCTTTTCACTTGCTGAAAGAACTCCTTACTGAGCCCTTCCTTCAGAGTGTTCAGAAAATATGAAGTATATCTCTTGCTTGCCTACTAGAGTGTTCAATAACTCTTTCGGTCTATCCCTCTGACACTTATCTCTTTGAACTTGAAACAAAGTTCTTCTTGTGCACACTTTCACCTTCTCAATGCCCACCTGGCAGAGCTCTCAGAGTATTCAAAAACTCTAGATGTGCTTTCTCATGCACAAAATTTCCCCTCCAAGGTGTTCAGTAACCTTGAGGCTCCACTCTAAGTATGTCAACTATTATGGTGTTCCCTCTTGGCACTTTCTCTTCTAAATTCGACTTGAATTTCATATGCACACTCCTTGCGCTGGCTAATGGAGTTTTTGATACTCTGCCATGCACTCCTTACATTTATCCTGAAAGAACCCAGAACAATTCCACAAACTCACAGATAGAGAATTCTATCTTTATCCCTGCAGATGAAACCTATCTCATACATATACAACATAAATGAACAGGCATTGACAACATAAAACAAGCATTCACCACACAAGATTTCATAAACTGTGAAATTTGTTCTTTTGTATTAATATTAGAATGTCAATTACAATGTGTGCAAAATCTTGGACTCCAATGGAGTCTCGAGTCTTCTCTTCTTGGCTTACAATAATTTTCTATCAACCTTCAGTAGCCTCCACTGGGCATACAATACAATGATTTATACAAGAGGGACTCCTCGATCCTTCCCTCCAAACTACACTAGTAGTGTCTAATCACCATTTACAACGCCTATCTACTGGGGCTTATTACATTGAATGACCATTAACAATTCATATCTGAGGATATGCTTGAGATATGTGCAAATAAATCCTCATTAAGGCCTCCATTTATACTACCTTTACAAAGGAAATAACTCATCTCTACCAATCCTTACAACATTTAATTTTCTCTTAATTACATTGAATTTTAAAATTCGAGGGAAAAATGAGAGGGTTGGTCCCTCTCCCCTTCATCGTGCGTTGCTGAGGTGGAAAGGATTCTTTTGCATCAGAAAAACTTTCTATTAGAGACTAAGTGAGAAGAGAGATCCCTCTTTGAACTGAATAGGCTAGTGTCTAGTTCTAAAGTGGTTTTGTGGTTTCCTCTATAAGTTGTTTTTTCAGGAAAATGATTTACTCAGTGATAACATTTTGGCGTCGTTGTCGGGGAAAGAAAAGTTCATTTTTCCTTGAGAAAGCATGAATAAACTTTCAGATTTGATTCCTAAGGGTAATAGAGAATCATACATTTTATTGGCTGATTTTTTTTTACCCCGGAGACTTCATTTTATAAGATCAGTAGCAAAAAAGTAACTTTACTAAGAAATCCTGGCTCCAAATAAGATCTACGCTAGGAGAAACCCATATCTAGAACCTATAACATCTATTTCTGGTCCTCAGAAACTCTTACATAAAATAAAATAAAGGATATTTCAATCAGGTACTTTTTTGGACAAAAATCTACCATTTCCTAAGGACAGAGTGAAAATAATTGATGACCTTGATTTCAACATAAATTTTGAACAAACTTTGTGTAGATCTAAATCAAAGTCTAACTTGAAATAATTTATGTTTGATGAGAAAAAATTCCAATCTCTAATTTCTACTATCCCCATTCAAACTGTTGTCATTCCCAGTCAGATTCTTCAACCAGTCTAGAATCCTCCTAGAGCCATGGAAACAAAATTTGCTTCCCTTGTTTTACCTAATCAATTGCATGATTTACCTCAAAATTATAATAAAATAATTAAGTCATGTGATGCAGAAGATACTGTTTTATCTAAAAAACACTTGGATTAGTTTAATGATTTTTCTGACTTGGAGGAGGTAGATGATGAGGATGTAAAAGTGAGACTGCTTGCATAGAGTCTATCGGGTGAAGTTAGGAAATGATTTAAAGCTCTTCTAGAAGCAAGTGTCCCTGAATTTACAACATTTGAAACCATTTTCCTTGCAATATGGGGTGACAAGAAAACCCCTCTTCAATTGTTGACTCAGTACAATAACATAAAATGATCACCCAGTGAGATAGTACAATAATTTTTTACCAGGTTCATGAGGGTCTATAATTCAATCCCAACTAAAGTTAAACCCCCTCCTGGAGCTGCCCAACTTCGTTATGCTGACTCTTTTGATAGTGACTTTGTTTTGCTGCTGAGGGAAAGGAGATCTACCATGATATATGACATGATGAATGATGCAATTGAAGTAGAGGTGAATCTGATGGCATTAGGAAAGGTTAAGCATAATCCTGAAACTGATATGAAAAAGGTTCAATGAGAAGCTCAACATTCAACTTCCTAGTCATGAGATGTAAAATTTTATTTAATGATGAAAGACTATGGAAAGGTTCATGGAAACATTGTCCTTGGATAACAAGCCTTCCTTCAGAGATCAATATAACTTTCAACCTAGGAATCAAAATTTTAGAAGAGCACCGGGTCCATAGATCATACAAAGAGACCAACAAAATCAAGATGATCAACAAATAAAACCTCCCTTCCAAAATAATTATATGAATGGAAATTTTGATGAATTTATTGAAGACAACATACATTGTTGTGATGATACTAAAACAAATGTGTTATGAACTAAAGAAGATCATGATCAATTCATGGATGAAAATGACAAGTTCGTGCAAGAAAATGATGATATGTTGTCAATGGAAACATAAGAGTATAAGAAGGGGTGTCAAAATGCCATTATGCAGCTTCAAAATTAGTATAATCTCATAAATAAAAAGGTTCTTGCAAACCCTCCAAAGGGGAATTCTATGAGGGAAACTCAAGTTGATATACCTTCCTCAAGTCAACCTAAGGAAGATAGTTCTACAAAGGATGCATTGGAGAAAGGAAAACAGAAAGAAGAACCCCAAAATAAGGTACTCGAGACAAAACGAGAGGTAGTCATCAAAGAGGTAGAAAAAATTCAATCTCCTTTTAACTTTGAAAGTGAAATGGAAAAAATAAAATTTCTATTCCTTTCAATGAGCTGATAAGAAATGATGAGTATAGAATTCAGATGATCAAAATGTTGAAAATGGAAGAAGCTTATAATACTTTGAATGTGCAAGATGATCCCCCTACAATCGTATTCGGTCCACATGTGGAAGAAAGTGGTAATGATGATGATATACCTCCTTTCTATGTTAGCCTTAAAGTTCATGATATGACCTTAAACAATGCAATTATAGATTCAGGGGATCTCATAATTTGATGCCAAAGGTAATCATGGATGAACTAGGTTTTGACATTACTAGGCCTTACAAGGATCTGTTTTCTTTTGATTCAAGGAAGGTACAATTTTTGGGTTTAATCAAAGATCTAGTTGTGTCTCTATCTCAAATTCCATCAAAGAATATGGTCATGGATGTGGTTTTTTATGACATCCCTCCAAAGTTAGGCATGTTGTTTTCAAGATCATGGGCTACAAATTTGAAAGGAACCTTACAGATGGATATGTACTATGCAACTATACCAATTTTTGGCCAAGAAAGGAGATTGTATAGGGAATTACTAATGAAATACATGGTGAGTAGAAAAAATAGTACAAACAATCATCCTATTTATTATTTTGACACCGAGGTTGGTTCTTCAATTTTCTACAATGATTTGTGCTTCGAAGAAGAAGAGCCAAACACTGTTTAATTTCCTGTGAAATACGAGGTTGATCATCAAGCAGGGAAAATTTCATATCAACAAAATAGAGGAGATGATGAAATGTGGAATAAGAATTTTGATGGATCTACTAGGAAAGAAGGAGTTGGAGCAGGTGTTTGGATAAATCCTCCTAGAACAGGTTCAAAATGTTTCTCTTACAAATTTTCTTTTGACTGCACAAATAACATGTCTGAATATGAGGCATTGATTTTGGGTTTGAACACTTTGAAAGAATTGGGTGAAAAAAGAGTAGATGTACATGGGGATTCTGAGCTTGTCATAAATCAAGTAAAGGGCATCTATCAATCAAAGCATCCTATGTTAAGGGAATATAGAAATATAGTTCTTGATCTACTTGAAAATTTTACAGAATATAACCTCTCAGTGATTCCAAGAGGATAAAATCTAATTGCTGATGCATTCGACACTTCAGCCTATGTTTTCAAGATTACTATATTTCCTAATAGAAAATATGAATTTGAAGTCAAGCACAGGCCAACAATACTTGACAACATTATGAATTGGCATATTTTTGAGGATGACAAGAAGGTGGTAAGATTCCTTCAAATGATTGATGAATTTGTCAACTCAAATATTGATGATGAAAAATGTTGTGACGAGGAAGAAGATGCAACTATGTTCACAAATGATGATTGCTTTCAAAATCAGATTTCTGGTAGAGATATTTTTCAGCTCAAAAATAATATCATTCCCAAGGGATTGGTTCCATTGGAAATTTGTTTTGACAATAACGACGTGTCAAGAAATCCTAAGATCACTACAAATGATGAAGACATAGAGGATTGTAACATTGGGATTGAGGAAGATCCCAAAATCATCGAATTGTCCAAGACACTCAATCCAGAAGTCAAGCAAAGATATATCATCCTAACGAAGGATTTCCCAGATGTTTTCGCTTGGAGATATGAGGGTTTGAAGGTTTATGGCACTAAGGTGATTCAACATGTAATTCCAATAAACGATGATCACAATCCTTTCAAACATAAACTGAGAAGGATTAATCCTTTGGTGCTACCATTAATTGAGAAAGAGGTAAGAAAGTTGTTTGATGCTAAGATTATAGTATCTTTTAGATTCTCTAAATGATTGGCTAACTTAGTTCTCGTCAGAAAGAAAAGTGGTGAAATCAGGTTGTGTGTAGACTTTTGAAATCTTATTAGGGTCTCCCTCAAAGACAATTATCTACTTCCCAAGATGGATTACAATCTGCAGAAAGTGGTTGGATCACATAAAATGTCGATGCTTGACAACTTTTTTGGATACAACCAAATCATGGTGCATCCTGATGATCAAGAGAAAACAACCTTCACAAGGCCCTAGGGTACATTCATGTATTCCAAAATACCTTTTGGGCTCATTAATGCAGGGGAAACTTTCCAAAGGCTTATGGACATAGATTTTTTTGATGAGAAATATAAGTTCATTTTCATCTATTTAGATGATATTACTGTGTTTTTAGATTCTTATGATGAGCACATAAAACATTTGAGAAGGCTTTTTTCAGAAATGTAGGAAGTTTGACATTTCATTAAATCCACAAAAATCCAAATTTGTAATGCAAGAGGGAAAACTGCTTGGTCATATCATTTTGAAAGAACGAATAACGATAGATCCCAACATAGTGGATGCAATTCTAAAGATTGGCACACCCACGAGCAAAAAGGAGGTATAATATTTTCTTGGAAGAGTAATTTTTTGAGAAGGTTTATCCCTAATCTGGATCAAATCATAAAGTATATTACTAACATGCTCATAAAGGGAAGTGAGATAAAGTGGACTCCTGAAGCCAGGAAATATTTTGAGGATATTAAAGTAGCATTGATTAAGGCACCAATATTATCTAGTCCATATTTTTCAAAGGATTTCATCTTTTTCTATTTTGCGTCAGAGCATACTATTGTTGGGGTTTTGTTGTAGAAGGATGAACATAATTTTGAAAGGCCCATAGCCTACTGCAACAAAACCTTAATATATTCCCCTATGAAGTATGACATCATGGAGAAACACACATATGCATTTTTAAAGGCCCTTAAAGAATTCAGAAATTACATTTTGCATTCTCATATTACTTCTTATGTGCCTAACAATGATGTAAATGACATTTTGATGCAATTTGATCCTGAAGGAAGACAAGGGAAATGTAGTGTTGTTTTGTTGGAATATGACTTGGAATTAAAGCTTACAAAGTTGATCAAAGGACAAGGGCTTGCCAAGATTATGACACAGTCAAATTATGATGTTTTGAGAATAAACTTTATTACAACTTGGTCAAAAAATTCAAATGAAGAAATAGTCCCTCAGATATCTCATAAATTTATTGAGTCACCATGGTATGTTGATATTGTTTATGTGTTGAGAAATTTACAAGGCCCTCCCGAAGTCAGTAAAAAAAAAGCTAGATTTTTGAAATTGAAAGATGCACAATTCTATATTCTTGATAGTTATTTGTATTGGAAAGACACAGGGGGAGTTTTTCTTAGTTGTTTATTAGAATATCAAGTGAAAAATGCCATTAAATAATTCCATGAAGGTGACTATGGGGGTCACAATTATTGGAAAACCACAGTGCGTCAAATACTAAGAGGTGGGTTTTATTGGCCTATCATATTATCTTATGTATACAAGGAGGTATCAAACTATCATGAATGCCACATTTTCTATGGAAAAAGGAAATTGTTGCCCTTTCATTTAAATCTTGTTTATGTTGAAGAACCATTCAGGTAATGGGGATTTTATAGGGGATATTCATCCACCATCTTCAGCTCAACACAGATGGATATGGACTACTTCACCAAATGGATTGAATTAGTTCCAACAAGGCAAGCTAGCGATGTTGTTATCACTCAATTTCTAGAAAGCAATATTTTGTCTAGGTTTGGCTATCCAATCAAAATCATTACTGATAATGCAACAACATTCAAGTCCAAGAGAATGGAAAATATTTGCAGTGATTACAACATAACCCTTGGTCATTCCACAGCTTATTACCTGCAGGGTAATGGGTTAGCCGAGTCATCCAACAAGATCTTGACAAGAATTATTAAGAAGCTTCTACAAGAAAAAAAGAAGAATTTGCACAAGAAACTTATTTATGCATTATGGGATGATAGGATCACCACCAAGAGGTCTATTGATACATCACATTTTCAGATTGTATATGGAACATATGCAGTTTTCCCTACTTCTTTAGGACTGACAGTGATGAAGTTGCTGCAAGAGAAGGAAGCTAAACCAAATTATTCTCAAAGAAGGATAAATCAACTGATCCATGTGAAACAAATGAGAGAACAAGTGTTCAACAACTCACAACTACATCAGGACAAAATGAAAAGGGTTTTCGACAAACATACAAAGGATGATCATTTCAGGGTAAATGATCTGGTGTTGAAGTGGGATGCAAGAAATGAAGATAAAGGGAATCATGAAAATTTTGACCACCTTTAGTTGGGACCATTCATAATTGTTTCTTACCATGGGAACAATGATTACTTACTTCAAGAGCTCAATGGAAATCTCATTGGTGGAGGACCTATAAATGGAAGGTTTCTCAAACACTACCTCTCTTAAAAGTATTTTATTCTTTCCATTTCATTGTAAATAACCATTGTTATTTTTCAGATAAAGCAGTTAAATTTTTTCATTTCAACAGAAATTGAAGCCCGAAGTGAAGTCCTTAAGATTTTTTTGAGTTTATCCAGTAATGTCAAGTTTGAAAAGGGTTTGTCAGTCATTTTAAAGTTTTTGTTTTAGAGTCTTTTTGAGTCAAAATAAATCTCAATGGTCAGACACATGATCTGTTGTTCTTTGCTTCCTCACATGGACGATACCATCCCCATTGGAGCCAAATGTTAGCACCATATTTTTAATATCTAGGGTTATAGGTTTGTCAAAATTTTTGTATAGTCATATTTTAGTCTTTGAAATACTAGAGTATTCCTAATTGAGTCACAGTGTGTGTGTGTGGTTTGTCTCATGAGATGGTTCAAAGTCCTTGGGTCATTGTTAAAATAAAAAGAAAGATGCATGTCAAAATGGAGTCAAGTTATAGGTCTGAGGGTTTTTGTGTCTATTTCATAATACATCATTACACATCATGAAAGATAAAAAATATTAAAGGATGTTTACTACATGAAAGAATTTGAAAAGGTCCTTGGTTTTTGGATTTGAAATAATTTCACAAGGTGGGAAGTGGTATGTCAAGGTCGAATCATAAGTCTAGGAGGGAAAGTATTTTCAAAGTGTATCAATAATCATAATCACATGTGATTAAGTTAGTAAAATGGTGATGATCACATCTCATGTCATTTGTACCCTGACAACTGAAAAAATGTGTGCGTTGTGCAAATGTACTGCACAAGTTACTTGGATGAGTTTGAAAAATGTTGTCTTAAAAAAAACGGGTACTTTTCCCTTTAAAATTTCTTATTATCATCTTGTGCATGAATCTTCACCACCTTTTATCCATTTTCATGCATCATTGACCTGCAAATTAGTCATTTCCACTCGAACAAGTTCCAGGAATCCTCTGTTATGCAAACTAGTTGCTCACTACACAAGTCTTTTGCAGGACCCCTCTCTATGCAAGCTCTGTGTAGCATTCTTAGCTACACAAAATTTGTTGTAGTTTCTCTTGCTACACATCCCATATTCACTTGTTTACTGTGTAAAAACCATTAAATCCAGTTTCTTCCATGCTATTACACTTTCTCAATAGCCTGCCTCTCATCCAGTGATATCTTTTGTGAAAATTCGAGCAAACCCTAGTCCTGCTAATTTGCTGTGTAAGTTTCCTACTTATTTTTTAAGACCTCTCTGCTTGTAATATATTCGAGTTCATCTTGCAGAAAAATCCATAGAGATATGACAACACAGGATAAGAATAATTACAGGGGAGGAAACATGCTGACATATGAGGCACAAAGTCTAAGTTTGGTGAATTCATACCTTGCATTTAGATTGTCTTTTGAATAGGTTGGGTGCATAAGGTTTTGTGAGAATATCCAAGGGTATAACCTGTAGTTAACAAAGGAATTTTCACTAAATTATAATGGTGTCTAGAACACAATTGCTCAGGTCATTTTCCCAGTGTTAGAGGAGACAATAGATACTTCAATAAATATTCCAATCCAAGGAGAAAAATGACTGAAAGGTATGCCTCTTGATCTTATGTTTTATAATAATTTCCTCAAGCCCAAGTATAGAAAGCAGAAGATTGGTGCCACTATCCCCAGGGAGTATGTTTTGGAGCCCTATGAGAATCTGTTGAGGGTAATCCAAATGTATTTCACTTGTGATGGTAGGTTTGATAGAGTATACTAGTACCATGTAAGAATCCTCATGCATTTCATAGGAAAGAGCCCCCTAAACTTACCTTTTACCTATATAAAAGCTTAGGTAAAATGGCAGATAAAGTCCAATCCAGTGTTGACCAACTTAAGAGAAAATTGTTTCAATTTTACATGGTAAATATGCTAGTGGTTGAGGATCTTAGAAAACTGAACAGGGATTGGGACTCCTTCTTAGCCTCAACAAATACCCCCATAGACCCCAAAGGAGATACCCCCTTATCTGAAGAAAGTTTGGCCTCTAACAGTTCAGGTGGAAAAGGAAGAAGTGTTGTAGAATAGGGAAAAGGAAAAGGAAAGGAGATTGAGGACCCTTCATGAAGCCATCTAGTTGTGAAGAAGGTTAGGAGGATATAATTCACTAACGAGCCAAAGGAGACATAAACACCCAACATACCAACCACTAGGTCAGATGACAGAAGGCTTCCCACACCCATAGTGCAAACATATTTTTTTGAACCTTCAATTCAAGATATGGATGAAGACAAAATGCAAGTGGGAGAAATGGATGAAGAAGCCAGATATCTGCAAAATAAACTCAAAGAGGCTCAACATGTCATATCTCAATTCTACCAAGAAATCAAAAAATTGAAAAGGAAATTGGTTGAGAAGGTTCATGATGTTCAAACATCACCAGTTAAATAATTTTCAAAGAAGGAAATATAAAAGGGGAGGGAAGTTATGAAAATCCCTAAGACAACAGTTTGGGCCAATCCTACAACTCCTATGACAATATCCTTATCCAAAAAGTTGAATTTAGATGCATAGGACCATCCTGTAGAAATTGAGAAACCTAACACTTCACCTGGAGAAGGAGAAAAAAAAATGGCTCAACAAGAAGTTAAGGGAAGCTCAAGACCAAATTATCCATCTCAGGGAAGAAAAAAGGATATCAGAAGAAAAAATAATGAAACACTTTAAAGAATGAAAACCAACCATAGATGATCCATGTGCATCCCTTTCCAACGCCCATTGAAAACAGAAAATAAATGTAGTGTTGCTCAAGCAAGTAGGAAAATTGAAAGTGAAAAACTTGACATTAAGAAAGGAAAAAATATATCTCAAAAACAAAATGCAGTTAAATGATGAAGCCAGAAGGAGGCTAGAACTACTTGTAGAGGTAGCAGAGATATGAATGAAGAAACCTCACAATTTTGTCCTTTTGGGGAAAATCGTTACTACAGGATTTTGGGTGTTTTGCTGGAATTTTGCTAACTATATAAAGGTGCAATTTTAATGGTGATAAAAAGAGGGAGGATGTTATCAAGTTCAATATGTGTTATAAAGAACATTTTTTCACTCCTTGTACCTCCGATTCAGAGAAGGATGACAACATAAAGCCACCTCCTAAGAACAATTGTAGTTTTGTCTAACTATCATACACAACACTTGGATAGTGATCTCTCGCTATGCAAATACTATAAGCACACATGGTTAGTAAGAAACAAAGGAGGTGATGGGTATATAGATTTGAGGTAAGCATAATTCTGTAGCAAGTTCTTGCCAACATAATTTGTACGGTTTTCAAGAAAAATCAAGTGTTCTATTCAAATTTGCTATGCAAACGTTGTAGGTAGCACTTGCACAGTATTAACTCCAGTTTGATATGCAAGGGTGGAATATTTACCCAACATCACACCAAATTCCCCGAAATGTTCTCCAGATGCACCTGATGACTCGCTAGAATGGTGGCAGCTTATCTCTGAGAAGAGATGTGACGGCTACTCGCATTCGCAAGAAGATGATTACAATGAGGATCTGAAGGAATTTTTACAATAAACGGGAATTCCAAAAGTCCTAGACATCCAAAAACCTAAACCTAGGAGATGAAGCGCCAAAAGTCATGTGGGCCCCGTTTGGGTAAGTGAGTACATCAACTTCCCGGGGTCGTAACTTTTGCATACAATCTCCGTTTTAGGCGTGTGATAGATCGTTTGAAAGGTATCGTCGAGGAGATTCATTTTGGGGGCTCAATTATTCCTTCAACTATCATTTATAACCTCTATCTCGAAAAACCTTCATTTAGGCCCTCAAAATGGCCCCGGAAGTTAAAACCTGCTAAAAATAGTAAATTGCCAAAATTGCCAGAAAACAGTTTTGAGCCAGTCGGAAAAGGTGGGTGGAAACCGATATCCACCTGGATCAGATACACCCTATCTAGTAGAGTAAATGAGAAAAAATTAGGATCTATTCTAGGGTTAGTTTAGGAGTTATGGTTAATAATTTATCTAGTTTAGATCAGACCTAATGGATGTAGGCTAGGGTTTGTAACATGAAGTAAAGTAGTGGGAGAGAGGGGACACCCTATTAGGGGAAGGATCCTCTTAATGAGGAAAACCAACTCCAAGCAAGATATCTTTCAAAAAATAAAAATTCACATTTCCCAAGGGAATGATTTTATATCTCCAATGAAAAAAAAATATGACTAGTTCCTTTACTATTGGGTTAATGGAGTCAAATAAATGAACTATATATGATACTTCCTTGGGGGTATAAATCCTCTTACTTCCCAAGGAAATTATCTCTAGTCAGGGTTTAAGAATGAGGGGTGTAAATCTTCTTACTTCCTCAAACAAACCCTTGCAACATCAATGAACTTTAAGCAATAAATGATGGATACTAGAGTGGGGGTGTAAATACTCTTAATTCCCACTTATCGCTTAGAAAAACAATCCTTGAATTGAAAAAATGCTAGAATAATAGTAAAAGACCATACCAAAATCAAGAAAGATGCTAAGATAATCCACCATAAAAGATAGAAAGAATTCCTCCAAGGCTAGAGCCTTACTCCTCCATAAACCATTCAAAATATATAGCCATAAACAAGTGCACAAGAGACAAATATAGCCAAGTATAGTGAAAATTTCAGATCCAATTCCTCTCACAAGAGGGAGATTTATGTTCAAATGAGATCTTATGATCTATTATTTATACAAAATGTCACTAAGGTGACTTTTCCATATATTAAGGGGTAAACCACAAGACTGGGGGTCAACAACCCTAATATTTCCCCCTTTAAGATAGTAATATTAAACAATTCATTTAAAGTTTCATTTTTGCATAAATAAAACCCTAATTTTACATGGACGTCACCCCTTTAGGGGACGTTTTGCCACTTGGGACAAGTCGTTGGTGTTGGAGAAGTTATGCTAGGCCTTCAAAGGCCACGTGTAAAGAATATATGCAATATCCCCATGGCTATGGTATTATCCTCCTCAAAACATCCATGGGTCAATGTGTGGAAACACCACCACCAAACCCTAGCCCCCAAGTATGATGTCAAGCTCAAAAGGAAGATGTTTTTCCCCTCTTGGGAAAATTGCTTGGCATGTGAGGGTTGGGCTAGGTCTTCCACATCATTTTCTAGGTCTTCAATTATTCATATACATGATTCATCATTTGGACCCTTGGCATCCAACTTGTGGACTTGCAACTCCATGGAAGCCCAATATAGGCTTGTTCCCAAAATTGTCCACCAACTAGGTCCTGCAAAGACAATTGAGCATGGCCTCCAAGGATATCAATTCATAAAATCATGATAATTGAATCTAATCAATAAATGAGCAACTTGAGCATGTGCATCAAATATCACTATATCAAACAATTAATTTCTCAAAGAAACTATGCGAATTGTCAAGCTTGAATATGGGAGGGTTGACAAGGTGTCCTATTAGGCAGATCTTGCCCTAGGTCAAGGAGAGTTTCTAAGAGATTTCTCTATAATCCATGTAAAGTGGGTGAAGTGGTTGGGGTCAAGACTCACTGGGAATATAGCTCATGAAATACAAGGGGTCTCATTGATTGGTTCCTTTGTAGAGGGTGTGTGGTACCTTCGTCCACAATGTACTTTTTCCACGCCCATTAATTGCCATTATTTTATTATTTCATAATTTTAAGGAGAGGTTGAAGGTCATTTCCCTAGCATAGTGACTAGATAATGGTAATGTCACCCACAAACACCTAGTGCAAATGAGAAGGTTGGCTTGTGATGAAACCCCCTTTCTCTCAGCCATGCAACTTAGAGCCATTGCCCTAGTTTGGTGGCCAGATGATCTCAAGGTCATACCACTGGATATTCATGGACATGATAGGTCGGCTCATGATGAGACCTCTTGTCCTTCAAGTAACCTTTTAAGAATTATTTATTATATTTTGGGTCCCCTTTAGTAAAAGACAAGTGTTTCACTTTTTTATTGGGTGATCCTCGGGTGAGGCATATGGAAGGTTCATACAAGTATTTTATATTTTACCCAACATCAATCCATCTAGGAATTCAACCCCTTCGTCCCATAGAATGAGGGACAACCCCTTCTCAGGTCAATACACCCTAAAATCCCAAGAGATAAGGAAATGGAGGGGAATAATAATGGAAAGTGGTAAGTATGGTCAGGAATGGTATGATGGCTCATTAAGGGAGTTCCTAGTAACAAACTCATCCCTAAGGAAAATCACTTACTAGGGAATAATGTCAACCACCAAGGTAAAATAGGGAAAAAGGAATAATGTCTAAGCATATATCATGAAATCTATAGAAATATAAGATACAAAATACTCAATTGGATTAAATATTGAAATGATGCTCACCATAATATTGGTTTGTACCTCATGAAGCAAGCCCCACTACCTTCCAGAGGCTAGCTGATGTGGTGGATTACATATGGAAATATGCAACCATCTATGGTGGTGATAGGGTTTTCCAACAGTGAAAAAGGGTATTGTTGTTCATTTAGTCTCTTGACACTCCATATATCTAGCTTGAGGGCCTCGAGCCATAGTCTCCTTAGTTATCCACAAAATCGGGATACCATCTGGCTTCTACTTGGGTACATGTGATCGTCGTAGAGTGCACAAGAACCACAACATCTCCTAGTAGACCCATGCCTGCAAGGGAAAATCAAACCATCAAGTACAATATGACCTACTCATCTTTGTTCTCATATGATCATAATCAAAACCAACTAAGCTAGAAAAAAAATTGACATTTTTTTTTTAAATTTCTAAGATAAGCATGAAATCAATATGCAAGTAGAGAAAAATAAAATGAAATGCATTTGAACTAATATGAACAATCAAGATGAAAATTCAAGGATTCAAAATGACTTACGTACTTACCTAGTTCATGGGCCATGATGAAGTCATGTGCCATATTGGAAAAATGTTTGAGGAGAGATCCATTTATTTGCAGTGGCATCCTCCTCCCTTATTTCATGGATAAAGACTCTCGCCCAAACACTTCCTCTATTTTGTAGGGGCCTAACCAAATACTGTCAAACTTTTGATGCATTCATGGCTTTTCTCTTATTTTTCCCCACAATATAACTTGATCCCCTTATTTTAAGTCTCTTTGTCTTTCCTTCCGATCAAAATTTCCTTTTACTTTCTCTTGATTTCTTTCCATTTTATCGAAGGCCATTCTTCGAGTATCATCCAATTCTACGAGTTGATCGATTCGCCCCTGCAATGATTCTTTATCTATAATAAATTGTTGGGCTATTTGTATCCTTGTAATTTAGATATTTATAGGCAAGCGAGCCTCAAATCCGTAGACCAACTCAAAAGGAGTCCTTTTGGTGGAAGTCTTGGTGGTTGTGCGATCGGTCCACAAGGAATACTTTATCTTTCTATCTCGACTCTTCTTGTTCTCCCCAACAATATTTTCCACAATTTTCATGATGTTTTTGTTGTTGGATTATGCTAATACATTCCCTTGAGGATAATAATTTGAATATTGTGATAAAAAAATCCCATACTTGAAACAAACTCATTGAGCTCCATTGAGCTAAAATATTTGGTGTTGTCAGTGGTTATCTTAGCAGGGACAACGAATCTAGTAATAATATTTTCCTCAAGGAATTTCATCATGACTTATTTCGTTTCTTTCTTGGTTGGGATAACTTCCATCCATCTGGTGAAGTAATCAGTGGTGGTCAAAATCCATCGGTATCTATTACTAGAATTGTCTTTGAATTCACCAATGACATCCAATACCCTTTCAATAATGGGTATTG
>SNQJ01S0004744.1:637605-657412 GCA_010110895.2 Picea sitchensis
AACCGTTCATTTATGCATTGTCTTTACTCTGTGAGCGCAAAGTCATATTTTCTCCAAAACATAGGATAAGTGAATTATGTGGATTTTGTGCAGTGCTTCCCTTGTTTTTGTCTCCATGAGGTTAGGAAAAACCACTTAGCGTCAACAACCATGAATTTTCTTTTCTTTTCCTTTCCTTGAAAATAATTTGCAGAGATGAAATATTATTTGCAAGCCAAAATACACCCAGTGTGAAAACTTTTCAGTCACCAGATGATACTATGAATTATAAGGTTATAATAGAAATGATGTGTCCCAATAACTTACCCTTGTCAACACCAAAAATTGGTTTCTTAGGGCTGAGAGAAATGCCATATTCCCTACATCTCTAGAAGATAGTTCTTATGCTGTGTTGAATGTGTTGTTCCCTCTTTTTATAAATGGTGGTCAGCGAATCTTGATATATCTCTATGAGCTTTCCGATTAGATATTTGAAAGAATAGTCCATATCTCATTGAAAGGTATCCCATGCAATGGTGAGTCCAAAAGGAATTCATAAATACTTATAGGTTCCCCAAGGGGTGGTAAAATCCATTTTGAGTTGATCATCCTCATTTACCAAGACTTGATTATACCCCAAGAAACCATCAAGCATGGACATCATCTATGCACCGGTTACCCTTTGCAAAAGATATTCCATTTTTGGTAATGGATAATTGTCTTTGATCATAGCCTGGTTTAAGTTTATGAATTCTACACATTTCCTGATTTCACCAGTCTTCTTCCTTACAATAATGATATTAGAAACCCATGATGAATATCCAATTGGTTGAATTATTCCTGCCTCAACCATCTTATGTAGCTCTTTGTGTACTTGTGGGGCAACCTTTGGGTTCATTTTTCTGAGTTTCTGTCTAAAAGGATTCATGCCATCAATGCGGGGAATGGAATGTTGTATAACATCTTCCTGGTAGGCCTTTAATTATTCGTAAGACCAAGAGAAGACACCATTTATTTCTCTTATAAGTGTAGTAAAATTTTCCCTCTCATGAGCCGTTGTTCCTTTACCAAATTTGATTAGCTTCGAGGATTACTCAGTTCCAATGTTGTATTCAACAATCTTGTCACTAATTTTGTTGGAAGGTTCCCTTTTATACATATAATTTCAGTCAAAGAGGTTTTTTGAAGGAACAATTCCTTTGGGTAGGGGCCCATAGGATACATCGATGATCTCGATGATGTCCTTCTCAACCAACAAGTTTATTTGGGCTTCAGAGAAATCTCCCACATTCTGTAGAAATAAGAGAAGTTGAATGTCATTTTAAAAAACTTGCCAATGTTCCAAGTTGTTAGGTAATGAAGGTCTGAAGTTTACTTCACCTTGTAGAAGCCGATTTCTTTGGAAAGTTGTAAGTTTGAAGCGAAAACAATGAGATTGTCTGCCAAGTGATTTTCTTCCCTAGGGATGGCATCTATGGAAAATTTGTCAAACCTTTTTATGGCATCAAAAATAACATATTTGTATTGTTTTAACATTGGGGTTTTTGCAGAAAACTTCTTATTGACTTGTGAAACAATTAGGTCGGAATCCCCTTTCACATGCAAGTTCTTGTTTTTCATTCAATGGCCAGGTTGATGCCCAAGATAAGGGCTTCGTACTCAACAATGTTATTTGTGCAGTAAAACTAGAGTCTGTATGAAAAAACGGTGGTCTCATTATCCGACGACCTTAAGACTATTCCTGCACCCAATCCTGTACTTGAGTGTGCACCATCAAACTCCAGGCCCCAAGATCCTTCTTTTCTTTCTTCATCAATAAAAGGGGAATTCACCAAAATAAAAATTCTCTCTATTTCTTCTTCCAAAACTTGATTTTTATGTTGACATGACCCACATTATTTTTTAGCTTTGGTACTGTCTTGGAGAGACACTTTTCCATTACCTTTATTGATTTCAACCCTCATTTTGTCGAGAGGTTCTACAAGAACTTTTTGAATGTATTGTGATAATTTTACCTCAACCCACTCTATGGCTTGATTATTTTCTAATTCCATGATGTCATTTGGCAGGAAAGGTTATTTTTCCGATGTTTCATCTCTCTCTCTTCTTCTAAAAGGTTGATCATGAGACAAGACTCCCTTTCAGCTACTTTCTCTCATTCCTTTCGTAGGTAAGATTTGACGTCTGAGGGAAGTTCCGGTGAGGAAAATTCATTAATATGATTAATCTGAAGAGTATCTTTGGGATTCTTTTATTCTTGTATGAGAGAGGTAGCTATGTTTTCTTCTATTTCACATGCTCTCTCATGAGCTTCAAACAAAGTGGTAGGATGTTCCCTAATAAGGGAACCATATAGATATTTCATAGTCGATATATATAACTTGAGAATAGAAACTTTGGAAGGTTTCAACTCCTGGGGAAAACATCTTAAGAGGGTGTTAAACCTATCATTCAAATCCCTTATATATTCCCCTGATTTTATTTTTCATTTGTGGAGATAGTTACAAAAGGATTGACAATCTCTTTTTTTTTTTAATCTTTTGGTGAAAAGTTCCTGAAACAAATTCGAATTTGTGATTGTTCCTGAGAAAATGTTATCAAACCAATCCTGGGCATTTCCAACAAAAGAGTAATCAAAATGTTTCATCAAGATATACTCATGTTGGTCATAGGATTCTAAGCTATGCATGAAAAGATACAAGTGATCTTCCAGTGCAGTAAGGTCCTCCCCTGAAACAATGGGTAGCCATTCTTTGAATTCCTTTGGGATTTTATGAGGGGAACCGGGGATCTTTGTTATGCCCAAACATTTGTTTATCTCTTTGTTTTTCAGGATCCAAGTAACTCCTGGCGAGGTGGGAATGGGTGTAGGAAAAAGTGTGAAAATAGAAGGTGAGGATGGAGGGATAGGAGAAGAAGAGGAGCAATTATGAGGGACATGGGACTTTGGGTGACTAGGCCCTTTGGGTGGTGCTTTACAACCTTTGGAGGGTTTGTTGGACATACATTTCTTTGGTGGCATGGTGGATTTTCTAGATGAACGTTGTTGAGCCTCTAAATTGACATCCCCACTACCCTATTATACTCCTCATCTATACCTTTTTGGCTTACCTAAGCTTCGATAAATGACAAAGAACACTACCATTAGCCATTGATGGGGTCATAAGGTAAAGTATAATTCATTCATGAATTTTTGTGGTTTATTGAGATAGGAGACTAAATGTTTCATGCACTAATATTTTAATTTTCCATGTATAACCTTTGACCTCTAGATGAGTCAAGCCTTTCTGTACCAGCTCATCCATTCAGTACTTATGCGCCAGATTGCCACTGTTTGAATTCGGTACCAAGAGTACCTTCCATTTAGATCTGGTACCAAATCTCACCTGTCGCGATCCGGTACTAATGACCGTAGATTGGCACAATTCGGTACCAACCACTTGCGCACTGTTCGGATCCGGTACCATTTACCGAATATCACCTGTCACGATCTGGTACCAATATAGGAAGAAAAATATACCAATTTTAGATCCAGATCGTACTAAAAATAATTGTTGGATGTTTGTTGAATCATTAAAGCTCTAGCAAGGTTATGATAAGCTTGTTTGTTTATTTCTTCATCCTCATGACATGAAGTGTATGAGGATGAAGCTTAAAACATGTAACCGAATATATAAATTTGACAATTGACTGATTTGCTAAAGATTTCACCTCCTTGTGCTTCATGACTAAGATTGTTTAAATAGTCCTGGCAAGGATGGTGGAGGTAGTAGAGAGTTATTACAATCCAGCATGTGAAGAAGAATTACATATTGTAGAACACATTCTGAGTTGAATTTTAATAGAAGTATTTCATTTATTTCCAAGTCTTGCTCATTTATGAATGAATGTGAGTTGAATTGTTAGCATAGTATAATTCTATGTTTTGAAATTTAAGTAAGAGGAATGTGTGGATTGAAAGAAAGCTTACTGTAGACTCCAGTCGCTGACTTGTTGAAGCGGCAAGGGCCCACCGCCCAAAAAAGGTCATCATCCTTATAGATTAGTGTTAGTAGTTGATTTCAATACTATAAATGTTAGATTAGCTGAATCTTAATTCTTTCAGATGATAACCATATAGTTTAGACTAGGATTTCGATTATACGATTGTTTGGAGATCTTTACTTAATCTGTTTTGCATATGTTATGTTTCTGTTTTTATGAATTTGATTTTGTTTCATGGACATAAATGTTGGTAGCAGTAGTCAAACATATTTGAAGGAGAACTAGTGAAGTTTACAATAGCACATTGTGAACCACAACATACTCAGTATATTGACTATTGAACTACCCATGCTATGTCTTGATGATTGATGTGTGATTTCCCTTTCAGAAGTGTGATTGCATAGTTAGTTTTCTGGGNAGAACTAGTGAAGTTTACAATAGCACATTGTGAACCACAACATACTCAGTATATTGACTATTGAACTACCCATGCTATGTCTTGATGATTGATGTGTGATTTCCCTTTCAGAAGTGTGATTGCATAGTTAGTTTTCTGGGTCATATAGCAGAGTTGATCTATCAAAGAATTCCATATAATATTTTCATGTGCCATAATGGAGTAGATAGCCCCTTTGTGAAATACAACCAAAGTATGTTTTGATTTTCTAGTTTGTTTTGTTTCCAGCATGCATAATCTAGAATAGTTCTATACTCATGAGATTAGAATTACCTTTCTTACTGGTGTCTTGCAAGTCTATTGATTACGAATCCTAGATTGATAATTAATGAGTGCATTATACTAAACATATAAGTAGCACACCATTTTGGCACCGTTGTCGGGGAGTTGCAAATGGTAGGAAGTGATATTTAGCTTAGATTGTTTGCATAGTTTTTGAATGATTTTAAAGGATTCTTGAGGGAGGAGGATAAAATGTTTAAGATGCAAGTGAAGAGACACGTGGCCACTAGAGTGGGGTTCTCCAAAGCCAGGTTTCCTTCTTACCTTATAGATAGAATTAGGATTTCAATTTAGTTAAGAATCAAACTTCCATTTTATGCATAGATATAGATATAATAAGGGTAGATTTGTAAGCTCTAAAGATTCAAAAACAACCCCACCCCACTAATCCAACTGACACTGGTGCAAGAAAAATTCCACCAGGAGAAAGTTCAAGGGGAGCTAGCGAGGCTCCAGAAGAAGAACCTAAAATGGAAGAATCAACATTGGGGCGGGCAGAACGTGAATCTGTTCAACGTTCAGGAGACACAAAAAATCTAGTGTCTAAACCATCTATCAGTGGAATGACAGAAGAAGAAGGAAATGCAGCCACTGATACTGAGACTTTTGGGTTTCCAATCTTGGATATTTCTAGAAACATCAACATGAAGAATATCCCACTATCATTGTTACCCACTTTTAGAGGTATGTCAACTGAAGATCCAGATTTATTTTTATTTGAGTTTGACATATTATGTAGAAGCTATAACTACTGAGACGATGCCCAAAAGCTTAAGCTCTTTCCTACTAAAATGAAATATTCAGCCTTAAGATGGTTCATGAGCTTAGGAGAAAATATAATCCTCTCTTGGGATCAGATGAAAGACACATTTTTATGGAAATACCAATACTATTGTAAGGATAATGCTAAAAATGACATTTTTAAAATGCAACAAACAAAAGATGAAAGCCATGAAGACTACTTAGAAAGGTTCTTATACAACTACCAGAAATCAAAATTATTCAATAGAGACCCGTAGTAAGAACCGTATTTTTGAAGGGTATTAGAGATGACTGCATAGAAGTTTTAAATTTGTTAAGTTCAGGAGATGTGCACCAAAATCCTTTTGCGGAGATTGCATATTACTGTAGAAGATACTCAAGAGGACAAGCTAAAATAGGCAAAGCACCAAGAGATTCTTTTAGTAGAAATACACAACAAAGCTCAGTAACTATCACCAGAATTCAGTTAGGAAACTTATTAGAGAAATTTAAAACAAAAATCTTGAGCACAATCAGTAACCAGTTAGATACCCTAAAACTGAAAAAGAAACAAGAAGAAGAGATTGTTTTAGCAATCTTCTGTCCTAGATGTTGAAAGAAGCATGGTGAGGAAGAATGTCCATTAAATGTCATAGAAATCTGTGGCCTATGTACACTAGATCACCCCACATCTGAGTGTCCAACTTTTCTTGAACTACAAACCATGTATAGGGGAGGAGGAGTCTCACAATAAAAATCATACCCTTCCAGAAGACCTTGGAGAGCACAAAACCCCAATGCATTTTATGACCCTAATGCACAGTATCAACAAAAACAATAGGGTCCTTCCCTAATGACCTATCCACAATGGACACCTCAGCAAGCTCAAACTCAACCTTGGAAACAAGGTTGGAGGGGGCATATGTATGGAAATCCCTCTTACCCTACATATCCATAGTATCCTGCAAACATTTCCCAATTAATACCTGGATTTAACCCACCACAGATGTAAGATTTAATCCCACCTCCTATACAACAACAATTTACAACCCCCTTGAACCCTAACCAACAACAACAATTACCTATAAATGCCAATCAATAGCCACAAAACCAAGCTTCCCACAACCCTCCAAGACCAATAACAATCCCTGCCCAGTCAATCCCTAACCCCAATAATTGACCCACCCACCCTGTGCATAATACAGAAGTTCAAACCTTTCCCACCTATGAAATTCAACTACGATCAGGGAAAGTTGTAAATCAATCAAATCATGCAGTAATAATTCAGGAAGAAAATGATAATCATTATGAGGAAGAAAACACTCAAACCACCCCTGTAGAAGAAGAGACTCCCCCTCCTATTCCAATCACTTCTCAGGCTGTACGAGTAGCTCAACAAGTTGATCTTCCACACTATCCCGAAAGACTATTAGTGAAGAAACCTGACCCACCCTTGCACAAAGATATAGAGGATGAATTACAAAATGTATGTATAAAAATACCTATGTTGCAAGCCATTAAGGATATCCCCATATATGCCAAAATCATAAGGGATATTTTCCTTAAGAAACCAGGAAGGAAGAAGAAGGAACCTCCCCTTGTTCAGGTGGTGGGGCAATTATCTGAATTTATTTCTGAAACTCCATACAAATATAATGACCCTGGGAACCCAATAGTCACTGTTGAAATCAATGGTATTTCTTTACCAAACACACTCATTGATTTGGGTGCAACAATTAATGTAATTCCTTTTGACACTATGCAAGCTCCAAATCAACCAGTTAAGACTAACCCAAACCATGATAGAGTTGGCAGATAAGTCATTCATTAGCCCTGCCAGAAGTCTAGATGATGTCACAGTCACTCTATCTTCTTGGGAATATCCAGTAGACTTTTTAGTCATCTATTCTAAATCATCATCCAAACCAGTAAACCCTCTGGTTCTTGGTCATCCTTGGTTGGCCACAACATATGCCTTTATCAATTGTCGGTTTGGTGAGATGACTATATCCAATGGCACACATAGCCAAAAGATTGTCTTCTTTCCTCTTGCCTAACTGACACAGGAGATACCTGTCTGGTTAGAAAACCCTTATGGAGAAGAATATTGCATCGGACCCTTGTTAACACTTGAATAGGTAAAAAGAATGCAAGAATAATCAGATGAACAAGTCTTAAGTTTATTTTTGGCTGATACAAATTGTATTGAATATCTGAGGTCTTTTGCAGAGTTGTCACACATTTTCAGTTCTGAATTTCAACAAACTTGGCACCCTGATATCACTTAATTATATACTTTATCACCAGCTCCCTCAAATAAGGAAGAAATTACTGAACTTGTTGAGATTAGCCCAGGAAAACCCTTGTATATCAACTCTAGTTTGGGACTAGAACAAAAGACACAAGTAATTGAAATGCTCCAAAGACAATTTGATGCCTTTGCATGGGATTATGTAGACATGAAAGGAATTCACCCTGACACATGCACACATCATATCTACACTAATGACAAAATCATACCAGTTAGATAGCCTCAGCGAAGGATGAATCTAGCCCTTAAAGATATTGTAAAAGAGGAATTGCAAAAACTGCTTCAAGCCAATCTCATATACCCCATTTCAGATAGTCAATCGGTGTCTCCACTTGTCATAGTTCCCAAGAAAAATGGTAAGTGGAGAATATGTGTATACTTTGGGGAGTTTAACAAAGCCACCCATAGGGATTATTTTCCCTTACCATTTATTGATCAGGTGTTGGATACCTTGTCTGGAAAGAAGTGTTTTTCATTTCTATATGGGTTTAGTGGTTATAACCAAATACAAATAGCACTCGAAGACCAGGAGAAGACCGCTTTCACCTTCCCATGGGGAACCTATGCTTATAGGGTTCTTCCTTTTGGACTTTGCAATGACCCAACCACTTTTTAAAGGGTTTTCCTAGCCATTTTCTCTGATTTGACCAATGATTTCGTGGAAGTCTACATGGATGAATTTACAATCCATGGAAAAGACTTCCAAGAAGCTTTGACCAGTCTAGAAAAAGTCTTGATTAGGTGTAAGGAAACTAATCTTTCCCTAAGTAATGAAAAGTCAAAGATGATGCTCACTGAAGGTATTGTTTTGGGACATCACATCTCTAGTTCTGGAATGAGAGTTGATCCAGAAAAGATTCATTTTATCACACAAATCAGAATACCTTCCTCACAAAAGGAAGTTAGTATCTTTTTAGGGCATGCTAGCTACTATAGAAGATTCATTCTGAATTTTACAAGCCTAGCTACCCCTTTATTCAAGTTACTATCTAAAGAAGCCAAATTTAAGTGGGATGATGAATGCCAAATATCTTTTGAGATTCTAAAACATAAATTGTCAACTGCCCTTGTATTAAGAGGACCAAATTGGTCCCTTCCTTATCATATCTGTACCGATGCCTCAGCCATAGCTCTTGGGGAAGTTCTTGGACAAAGGGAAAATCAAATGCCTTATGCTATTTACTTTGTCAATAAAAATCTATCTCCAATTGAAGTAAATTATACGGTCACAGAAAAAGAATTGCTAGATGTGGTCCATGCTATGAATAAATTTAGACACTATATTATAGGATATCAAGATTTTGTACACACAGATCATTCAACCATCAAATTCTTAATGAACAAACCTGTAACAAATCCTAGAGTTACAAGATGGTTGTTATTATTACAAGTGTTCAATATCAACATTATTGATAGACCTAATAAGGATAACCTTGTGGCTGATTTCTTATATAGAATGATTCATCTGGAAGATAACGCACCAGTAGAAGATAACGTTCTTGATGAAAATTTGTTTTTTATTTATACATTCACTCCTTGGTATGCAGATGTAGCTAACTATCTTGTGACAGGGAAGATGCCTCAGAAATTGTCACCTAGAGAAAAATAGAAAGTAATTCAGCTAAGTGCAAACTACATGTGGCACGATGATTATCTCTACAAAATAGGACCAAATTTGGTAATCAGGAGAAGTGTAAGGGAAGATGAAATTCATGATATTTTGCAAGCCTACCATAATGGTCCTTGTGGACGACACTTCACAGACAAGAGGACCACTTATAAAGTTCTGCAATCTGGTTATTATTGGCCTCATATTTTCAAAGATGCTAAAACCTATGTATCCAATTGTGATGAATGCCAACGAATGGGTAAGCCTACTGCACAAGACCAAATGCCACTTCAAGCCCAAGTAGTCATTGAGCCTTTTGAGAAATGGGCATTAGATTTTGTAGGGCCCATTAACCCTGCATCTAAAAAGAAAAAGTACATACTTGTATGTACTGACTATGTGACTAAGTGGGTTGAAGAAAAATCGTTACCTGCAAGTGAACAATTAGTGGTAGATTTCCCTTTTAATGACATCTTTACTAGATTTGGTGTACCTTGAGAAATTGTGACTGATCAGGGAACTCAATTTACCTCTAATCTAGTCAAAGATGTTACATAATAGTACCAAATTAAACATAGGAAATCTACATCCTACCATCCACAAGAAAATGGATAAGTAGAATCTACCAACAAAGTTATTGAGTCCATTCTTACCAAAACAGTATAGCTACACCACAAGGACTGGGCTAACAGATTACTAGAAGCCTTATGGGCTTATAGAATCACCTAGAGGAATACAACAGGACATACACCCTACGAGTTGGTGTATGGGAAGCAATTACATCTCCCCATAGAATTCTAGATCAAAACCTTCAGGATTGCAGTACAAGTTGGCATGAACTTGGATGAAGCCCAACAACAAAGACTCTTCCAGCTTAATGAGTTGGAAGAAATCAGGAAGCAAGCACTTAAAAGAACCACCTTCATTCAAGAGGAGAGAACAAAATGGCATGACAAGTATCTCAAAAAGAAAAAATTTCAACAAGGAGATTGGACCCTGTTGTATGACATCAAATTCAAAAACTTCAAAGGTAAGTTAACTACTCATTGGATGGGACCTTACAAAATTGACAATGTCTATGATAATGGTTCAATCAGGATAAAGACAATTGAAGAACAATAGACACCACTACTTGTGAATGGTCACCGGTTGAGAATTTATAAAAAACCCCTATCAAAAGAGGATTTTTTTACTCGTATACTACAGAATTTAGATATGCAAGTGATCAGTAAGGAAGGATACCTTCCTACTGATCCACATTGATTGATTGGTTTATTTTTTAACTTTTGTACATAGGTGTGGATTGTGTTTTGTTAACAAGTTGAAGGTAATAAGGGATTCTTACCTCCTTTTGTTTTACTTTCACATTTTATCTTTGAAAGTAGATTTTTATAATTTATTTGATTCTTCAAGAACTTGCTAAACATCAGTGTGTAGGAATCAACAATACTTTGTTCTGCTCCGGTACCAGAAATATTTTTCTGGTCTGGTACTAATAGTCCTGTGATGCTCGGGTACCAGAAGTCTGTCCTTATACGGTACTACAAAGACACATCACCTAATTGACAAGGAATGATACACATATTTCAAAATCTTATTTCAATTAATATGAAGTATGAAGCCATGCAACAACCACTTAAGTTGCAACCAAGAAGTTTAATGAAACATCAAATGGAAGCCCTTATGAAGCAATAATTTTTTTTGGTTCTGTTGCTGGCTAAAGGGAAGTATCTTTAATTTCTTTTGGTTCTGATGCTAAAAGGAATATTTTTTAATTTCTTTTGGTTCTGTTGCTAAAAGGAAGAATTTTTAATTTCTTTCAGTTTTGTTGCTGGAAAAAGAAGAAGTAATCTTTACCTATGATTGTTAAAAGAACCATCCTTAATCTTCTTCAAAGTCTAGAGGTTGCCTTTATCCAGTATTTCAGCATGATTAAAGGGATAAAAACTATATTAGCCTACAAGTAAATATCTCACCCTAACTAGACTTCAATAGTATTCATTGGATTATCTTTTCTAAAGAGTAACATATGAGTATATGAACACTCTCTATCAAGGGCACACTAGGAAAGATTTTATGGAAGGGGATGTATCAGTACCCT
This sequence comes from Picea sitchensis, assembly GCA_010110895.2. Classification (NCBI taxonomy): domain Eukaryota; kingdom Viridiplantae; phylum Streptophyta; class Pinopsida; order Pinales; family Pinaceae; genus Picea; species Picea sitchensis. Next base: position 649,070 of record SNQJ01S0004744.1, read on the forward strand.
AAGGTAACTTTAGGTCATTCTCTTATGGACAAACTCAGACAAAATTATACATCTGGATCCAATCTGCAATACAAAATTTTATTTTTTCTTCAGACAAATCTTTAAAGACATACAAATAAGAGAATACACCTTCCAACCCAATACCATCCTAGCCTGTAAAAAGTTTTTCAGATGAGCCTCCCCTGTCACCATGAAAAATCACTCTTTAATAAAAATCAAAATAGGTGACTATGGACAAGAAACCTCTGATGGAAAAAGGGTTTAAGAGACTAACCCACCGGGATACTGAACAGGTCTACTGGCAGCGAGTACCGGTCTGTGGTATGACTAGGAAAACCCATCAGGGTACTGAATAGGCCTATTGGCAATGGGGCATTTTTCCTAGGGAAGGGATGTCTCTCACTAATTATCACAACTACCCCAGTGGAGTACTGAACAGGCTTGCTGGCAGTGGCTTCTGGTTGAGAAATGTCTCATCTATACTTGTCTGATTGAAAAATCCACTTTTGTCATCTAAAAGATGAACACTACAAGAAAAGCTCATTGTTAACATTTATGAGATACAATTCCATATTAATAAACAAAGATAATTATTACAAACAAATGTCCATTTGAGAATTACCCTAAGTCAACCTTACTGGTCTGACATCTAAATCCTACATTACCTAAGAAGGAAACTTCTTAAGAGTGGAGCCCTAACTAGGGAGTCTAATCTACTTATACTATGAAATTTATCCATAACGTCTAATGATAGTAAATCTACGAAGCAAGTTAGGTTGGATCTGTTCTTCTGGAAAAAATATAAAAACCTCCCTGTTTTCATTGTTGAATGCTAACCTTATTAATAAGTCATCAAAAGAAAGGCAATTTCAATTTTTTAGGCATGTGATCATATGCTAGGTGATAAATGTACTTTTGGGATTTGATTTGGTTCCCTTTCTCTTATCATCTTTTCTCCATTATGATATAGAGTGTTGAATCTTCTTGCATAAGGATATGTAATATCCTTGGCATGGGGGAGGGTCAAAGAGATCCTTCAGAACTCTTTTTCAGACTCACATCTCATCTTCAGAAACCAACATGATCACCCTACAACCCTACAGAACTAGACACAAAAGAAGATAAACACAAAATAAATAAGTTTCATGAAGTACAAGAAATTCCAGTACCAAGCTTCCAGAAAAATCCACCCTAAAAAAATGAACTCTGGCAATCTACAAGCTTCAAATACAAAGGCAGTCGCATATGCTATGGGTATTGATCATACCATGGTAAAAGAAAAGGTAACATGGTATTATTTATTTTCCTTTGCTTATAAAACTACAATATGTATGAAAATGTATACTAGATCTTATGACCTTAGTGTTAAAACCATGCACCTAAATTTCACTCCCTCATACCCATATACCTAACCTTAGCCAATCCTCTCATCACATAAGTGCTTGAAAATGATTGAGGGAAAAATCACATAAAAAATGTGAATATGAAGTATGTCTAGTAATGATGAGCTACGAACGTGCTTCATCCTTAAGAAAATCACAACTTAGCTTGTGTCATGAGCCATGATTCAACATCAAATTCACTGCTCAGAGGTCCAATCACCTATCCCAAACAAAAATGATGCTTCGAAACCCAACGTTCCATCCCCATCATTACACTAACGGGCAGAAATGAAATGACTTATCTGGGTGGTGAAGCCATCCAGATGAGCTTCATCTTGTCTTAATTTTCCTTTGTGACATCTTTTCTTAAACTCACCATTCAAATTAGCGACGCCATCACCATATTTATTTTTTGGTTACCAAATTTTCTCCATTTATGAGCTTACTCCTTCCTGTGATCTCCGGTACCAAACCCTGACCCTCATCAACTGACTAAATCCTTGCACTACAACCCGATTTTTTTCTCACAATTTATAAAGATGGTTGTAAGTAGACATGAATCGGTCTTCCAAATTTATAGAGAGACTGAGGAGTTCCAACTATGTATATAGAAGTATTCTAGAGAGGGATGGATGCCATTTTTGGAGAAATGCACAGGCTGGCATGAGAAGGTATCTCACGCATTTATTCAGGGTTGCGATGGAGAGATTGCACACATAGGAAATTTGCAACTAACAATAAATGAAGCAACCTTAAGGGAATTCATGGGATTACCTAATAGAGGAGCCAAGTATTTCAAAGGAGTAGGAATCAACAAGGAAATGTGCCAACAATTTTTGAAAGAAGACCATCAACACCCTGATTGGAAAAAGGGGGTTCCTAGGAACTATATCAAGGAAGAATATCATCCAATGCTTGCTAGTCTTCAATGATTCCTCACATGTGAGGGCAGGTATGTTGTAACCTTCATATATCATCTTAGGCTTCTATTATACTTTGAAGGAGGCCCTGAAATTGATTTCCCACATTTTTTATGGACGAGTTTGAACAAGATGGTAAGAGGTGTCAAATCCCTATCCAAAACTGAGAAGACTAGAATTTACCATCAAGGTCTTATTAAGATGTTAGTTTTACATGAAATCAGGAAGCAAAGGATTAGCTGGAAAATCCTCATCCCTCAACCTCTTCCCACAGAAAAAAAACCTATAGAGAAATCCCATCTTGCTCCAAAGAAAAATAAGGAATCTCAAAAGAAAAAGGGCAAGAAAGATAAGGTAACTCCATCATCATCCAGAAAAGTGAGCCAAAATGAAAAAACTATGAAACAAGCAGGGCCCTCTTCCATAGTCAATAAGACTTTTAAAAAGTCAAGAATCAAAAGGTAAAACCAAATTAGTAGAGGAGACTTCAACAGTAGCACTTGAGGAGAAGGATCATAAGACAAAAAATGTGAGGAAAGGGAAGAATAGCTCAGAAAATAAAATTGAATAGTCTATAGAACAATCCCCTGTAACCATTCCACAAATAGAAAATAAGAAAAGGAAGACTATGAGCACCCCTGATCCAGTACCCCCTTGTAAAAGAACCAGAAGGAGCATGGAAAAGAAAGGAAAAGCATTTGTCAATCCTCATACACATGAAGATCCAATGGATCTTACCTCCCCTTCTGAAGACCTATCAGTCCAGGATGACATCCCTAGTTTGACCGAGGAACAAGTCACTATTACTTTATGTGGGATGAGGGAAGAAGTGGAGTAAAGAGAATACATCCAGCTAGAAACAATGGAGTCAACAAGAACCTTAAAAAAAGCACAGATGAAGAAAAATATTGGGGAGATGCAAAAAAAAAAAATAGGAACTCAAACAAGAAGTGAAGGAATACCAACTATTGGACAGGTATATCAAAAAGGAAAATGAGCAACTGAAGGCAACCAACCAACAACTTCAAGATAACCATGAAGGGACTTCTAATAAGCTCAAGAAGGTACTAAGACTCTTACAATACATTAGGTTCATAAAAAGGGAGTTGAAAGTAGAAGCCTCAACCATCAACATCATTGATCCACAGAAGTAAAGAATGGAGTCTCAAATTTTGAAAAATTTTGGGTTTGTTTCAGTTGCATGAGGACATGCAATGGTTTTGGTATGGGGGAATGTTGAGCCTCTAAATTGGCATCCCCACTACCCTATTATACTTCTCATCTATACCTTTTTGGCTTACCTAAGCTTGGATAAATGACAAAGAACACTACCATTAGCCATTGATGAGGTCATAAGGTAAAGTATAATTATTTCATGCATTTGTGTGGTTTATTGAGCTAGGAGACTAAATGTTTCATGTAATAATGTTTTAATTTGCCATGTATAACCTTTGACCTCTAGATGATTCCAGCCTTTCTGTACCAGCTCATCCATCCAGTACTTATGCGCCAGATTGCCATTTTCTGAATTCAGTACCAAGCACACCTTCCATTCAGATCTGGTACTGAATCTCACCTGTCACGATCTGATACTAACAACCACAGATTGTTGCGATCAGGTACCAACCACTTGTGCACTATTCATATCCGGTACCATTTATCGAATCTCACCTGTCACGATCCGGTACCAATATAGGAAGTAGAATATACCAATTTTAGCTCTAGATCGTACTAAAGATAATTGTTGGATATTTGTTGAATCATTAAAGCTCTAGCAAGGTTATGATAAGCTTGTTTGTTTATTGCTTTATCCTCATGACATGAAGTGTGTGAGGATGAAGATTAAAATATGTAATCGAATATATAAATTTGACAATTGACTGATTTGCTAAAGATTTCACCTCCTTGTGTTTCATGACTAAGATTGTTTAAATAGTCATGGAAATCATCGTGGAGGTAGTAGAGAGTTAGTATAATTCAGCATGTGAAGCAACGTTACATATTTTAGAACACATTCTGACTTGAAGTTTAATAGAAGTATGTCATTTATTTCCAGGTCTTGATCATTTATGAATGAATGGGAGTTGAGTTGTTAGCATAGTTTAATTCTATGTTTTGAAATTTAAGTAAGAGGAATGTGTGGATTGAAATAAATCTTACTGTAGACTCCAGTCACTGACCTGTTGAAGCGGTAAGGGCCCACCGCCCAACAAAGGTCATCATCCTTATAGATTAGTGTTAGTAGTTGATTTCAATAATATAAATGTTAGATTAGCTGAATCTTAATTCTTTCATATGATAGCAGTATAGTTTAGACTAAGATTTTGATTATACGATTGTTTGGAGATCTTTACTTACTCTGTTTTGCATATGTTCTATTTCTATTTTTATGAATTTGATTTTGTTTCATGGACATAAATGTTGGCAGTAGTAGTTAGACATATTTGAAGGAGAACTAATGAAGTTTACAACAACACATTGTGAACCACAACATACTCAGTATATTGACTATTGAACTACCCATGCTATGTCTTGATGATTGATGTGTTATTTGCCTTTCAGAAGTGTGATTGCATAGCTAGTTTTTTGGGTCAGATAGCAGAGTTGATCTGTCAAAGAACTCCATCTCATATTTGCATGTGACATAATGGAGTATATAGACCCTTTGTGAAAGATAACCAAAGTATGTTTTGCTTTGCTAGTTTGTTTTATTTCCAGCATGCATAATCTAGAATAGTTCTATACTCATGACATTAGAATTACCTTTCTTACTGGTGTCCTGCAACTCTATTGATTACGAATCTTGGATTGATAATTAATGAGTGAATTATACTAAACATATAAGTAGCACACCAAACATCAAGATGAGCTTATCAAGTAACAAGGAAAGGGAATGTCCCTTAGGTGGAGTCACCCGGAAAGCTAATGGAAATTCTTTAGGGTAGCTTACCAAAGTGTCGTTAGGGTATGAGGAAGATTCAAAATATTCCCCGACAATGGTGCCAAAATGTTATAGCACAAATTTTAGGTGGGGAAAATCCTGACCCAACCACAAAAGCAAGTTCTACAACTTGGGAATCCTACACCCAATGTCACCTCGATGTAGGTCCTTCACTTCAAGGGTGACTAGGTAACTCTAGAGAGGAGATCCCAAGTACCCTAGGGGAAATGAAATGGTGATTGATATATATGTAAGTGGAACCCCTATAGGTAAAATCTAAATGTGGGAAGAGATTCCTTTTAAGTCAAGTAATCGTTGCCCCAAAGATATAGTACTTCTCCAGATGATTGTACCTGCTCGAGACACAAGAAAATCCAACATGCAATGATATATGTTAGTATGGATCAGAAAGTTAATCTCCCTATCACTAATTTGCATCAATAGATGACAATTTATATAATAAAATAAAGCATCTAAATCATCATCAAGATTAGCAATGAATATAGGTTGAAAAATGGCACTTAAGAGGCCAGAGAAGATGGATGTTGTAAACATGTAATTTCTATAGAAACTTGTAGCCTTATGGTTGTATCTTTGAGTCACTTATATCATAAAATTACACCATCAAAATATTCCAACATTTATCCCAAAATATGCACCCTAGTTAGTAGAGTAAATGAGCAAAACTTAGGATCTAGTCCAAGGCTAGTTTAGGAGTTATGGTTAATAGTTTATTTAGGTTAGATCAACCCAAATGGTTGTAGGTCAGGGTTTGTAATTGAAAGTAAAGTAGTATTAGATATGGGACACCCTAGTAGGGGAAGAATCCTCTCAATGAAGAAAACCATATCCAAGCAAGAGATCTTTCAAAAGATAAAAAATCATGTTTCCCAAGGTAATGATTTTATATCTTCAATGCAAAAAAACTGACTAGTTCCTTTACTATTGGGTTAATGGAGTCAAATAAATGAACTATATATGCTACTTCCTTGGGGGTGTAAATTCTCTTTCTTTCCAAGGCAAGTATATTTAGTTAGGGTTTAAGAATGAGGGGTGTAAATCCTCTTACTTCCTCAAACAAAACCGCGCAACATAAATGAACTTTAAGCAATAAATGATGGAGACTAGAGTGGGGGTGTAAATACTCTTACTTCCCACTTAGTTACTAGCACAAAAATACTTGACTTGAAAAAGTTACAGCATAAGAGTAAAATACCATACCAAAATCAAGAAACATGTTAAGATAATCCACCATAAAATCTAGAAATCATTCCTCCAAGGCTAGCGCCTTACTCCTCCATAAACCATTCACAAGAGATAACCATAAAAAAGTGTACAAGAGACAAATATATCCAAGTGTAGCGAAAATTTCAGATTGAAGTCCTCTCACAAGAGGGAGAATTATGTTCAAAATAGATCTAATGATCTCTTATTTATACAAAATGTCACTAAGGTTACTTGTACATATATTAAGGGGTAAACCACAAGACTAGGGTTCAAAAACCCTAATATTTCCCCCTTTAACAAAGTAATATTAAACAATTCGTTTAAAGTTTCAGTTTTTCACAAACAAAACCCTAAATTTACATGGATGTCACTCCTTTAGGGGATGTTTTGCCACTTGGGACAAGTCGTTGGTGTTGGAGAAGCTATGGTAGACCTCCAAAGGACACATGCCAAGCATATATGAAATATCCCCATGGCCAAGGTCTCATCCTTATCAAAACGTCCATGTGTCAATGTGTGGCAACACCACCACCAAACCTTAGCCCCCAAGTATAATGTCAAGCTCAAAAGGAAGATGTTTTTCCACTCCTCGACAAATGTTTTGGCATGTGAGGGATGGGCTTGGTCTTCCACATCATCTTTTAGGTCTTCAATTATTCATCTCTGTGATTCGACATGTGGACCCTTGGTATCCAACTTATGGGATTGCAGCCCCATGGAAGCCCAAGATAAGCTTGTTCTCCCAAAACTGTGCACCAAATAGGTCCTGCAAAGACAAATGAGTACGCCCTCCAAGGATCTCAAGTCATAACATTATTATAAGTGAATCCAATCAATAAATGTGCCACCTAACCATGTGCATCAAATATCACTATATCAAACAATTAATTTCTCAAGGACACTATGTGACTTGTCAAAATTGAATATGAGAGGGTTGATGAGGTGTCCTATTGGGTGTATCTTTCCCTAGGTCAAGGAGATTTTCCAGGAGATTCCTCTCTAAGCCATGTAAAGTGAGTGAATTGGTTCGGGTCAAGACTCAATGGGCATATTTCTCATGACATACAAGGGGTTGTAGTGTCTCATTCATGGGTTCCTTTGTAGAGGGTGTGTGGTACGTTCGTCCGTAATGCATTTTTTCCAAGCCCATTATTTTCCATTATTTTTATTATTTCATAATTTTAAGGAGAGGTTGAAGGTCACTACCCTGGTGTGGTGACCAGATAATGGCAATATCACCCACAAACACCTAGTGAAAATTAGAAGGATGGATCGTGATGAGACCCCCTTTCTCTCAACAATGCAACTCAAAACCATTACCCTGGTTTGGTGACCAAGTGATGGAAATTTCATACCACTATATATTCATGGACATGATAGGTTAGCTCGTGATGAGACCTCTTATCCTTCAACTAACCTTTTAAGAATTATTTATTATATTTTGGGTCCCCTCTACTCAAAGATAAGGATTTCAGTGCTTTCTTGGGTGATCCCTGGGTGAATCATCTGGGAGGTTCATACAAGGATTTTATCTTTTACCCAACATTAATGTCTATAGGCCTTTAGTCCCTTCTTCCCATAGAATGAGGGACAACCCCGTCTCGGTTCAATACGCCCTAAAATCCTAAGAGATAAGGAAAAGGAGGGGAATAATGATGGAAAGTGTAAGGTAGCTAGAGAGGTAGTGGGGGGGGCTAGAGGGCCTATAGTGATAATAGTGGAGGTCATTAAATGTAAGGTGGAATAGGTCCACTATATTATTAAATAAGGCCCACTATGGTAGTTAGATATAATAAATGGGTAATTAGATATAATAAATGTAAGAGGAATTCTTAGAAGGTTCTACTTCTAGAAGATTCCTCCTCTAGAATGT
>SNQJ01S0004744.1:669272-704809 GCA_010110895.2 Picea sitchensis
ATGAGAAAAGTAGTTACGAAAAATTTGGTGAAAGAGTTTTAATTTGGCAAATCTTTATTTTGGAAAAAGAAGTAATTTTGTTTCCAGTATCATCTTATGCTCTCCTCTTTCGTCTCTTAAAGAACATCATTGGTTTCACTTCCATTCCTTTTGACTTAATAAAACCATTAAAATTAATGCTTAATTAAAAGTTATTAGACTTTGTGTTTGTAGGGTCCATCAATGTAGTCTAGGCTAGAGCCTTGATTTAGGATTGGAGAGGAAACTCTTCAAGGCTACAAAAAAAAACATAGGAGTCTGTTCTAGGGAGTTCTTTAAAGTCCAGTAATTGTGAAAGTTATCTGGGACCCCCCTCTAACATAGGGGATAAACACGAGGTCGCGTAAGGAAAGGTAGCAGAGATAACCCCTCCAAAGTTGGACCAATGACATTGGGGAATGCATAAAGAGGGCTTATCTTTGGATTCTGTTGATTGAATTTTCCACGAAGATTCATGGCTCTCAAATCCATTTAGTGTCCTCAGTCATCTTCCATAACACTTTCTTTTGATACCCTTGATAGGTTTCGGGCTTGATTCCCTACTCATTGTGGTCCACTTGATTGTCAACTATACCCGCTTGGTGACTGTTCCCGCACTGGCAAACTAGTTGACTTTATCTTACTGACTTACACGGGTGACTGCGGGGGTATACCATGGTACCTAGGGAAAACATAGAGCCATGTTTTGTAGAGTATACCTAGAGGGTGCTTCCGTATTTGAGTTGCACTTGCATCGGTAATCTGCTGTAGTGTTGGTTGGTGTAACTGTTCAGTTGTTGAATCAATTGTAGCAATTGTCAATACATCAGACAATGGCTAGCCATACCACTGGTTCAACTGATCTCCTTACTCAAATGTTGGATGTACATAGTGTGCAATCGACAAACCCGAAGGCCACCTTGCATCCTGACAGAAAGAATAAACAATGAAAGAAGGGTAAGGGGGATAAGAAACCTACCAATAATGCTGGTGGGGGAAAAATAGAAAAGAAGAAGTCGAAGTATCCATGTAATCTTTGCATGAAATACCACCTGAATCACCAGTGCCCTCCGCTTGTATAGGCCTAGAAGTTATAGGCACAACATCAACCTGTCATGTTGGCGAACCTATTTCCACATGGGAAAAATTTAACTCAAGCCTCTTTGAGTGCGGAAGGGGGAAGTTAGGGACCCCCTCCATCTTCGATTTATCCTTTGTCCATGAATGTGTACATGATGAAAGGTAGAGTTGACATAACAACTAGGACACGTGACTACAAAATGCCAAACACCTCTAATAAGGGTAAAGAATCTGAAAACCCATATCTTCCTCTCCAGATTGAGAAGACGTTGGGTGAAACACTAACATGCATCCCCAAAGGTGCGTTCAAGAAAGCTTCCCATAACCCAAACACAAGGGCCACCCAAAACTGCTTTGTGGTGGAGGATTTTTCTCAAACCCCTTATGCAATGGCTTCTTTGGAAGTCCTCCAGACTCCAGAGTTGCCCTTCCCAGAGAAAGGCTCTGTTATCTACCTTTCGATCTGCTGAAACTTGTAATATGGGAACGATCATGCTTGATATGAATGACTCAAAACCTCATCTTCCTTACCACCTGGAATTTTATATAGTAGTGGCTTACACCACAAAAACGTTTACCCGAAACATTTTCCACATGGTATTTGATGAGGGTGCCTCTACATGTGTGATGTCTTTGGCATGTTGGAAGGCCATTGGCTAACTCGTTTTGTCTCTATCACCTAATCTTCTCACTGCTTTCGATAGTCGTTCATTCTGACCACATGGAATCATCCCCTCTTTCCCCGTGCAGTTAGGGGGAGCACCATGTGTGTCAAGGTTGAAGTGGCTGATTCATATCTCAACAACAATCTCTTGTTAGGAAGGCGTTGGACCTATGCTATGCAAGAAGTGGTCGCAACATTTTTCAGGTCTTGTTGTTTCCACACGAGGGTTGGATCGTGTCCATTTATCAATTATCCTTCTCTTGTCCTAACTCTTCATTGGGGGTATCCACGGTACTGATGATTGATAACCCTCAGCTCGACATTGTCAACGTAGGAGTTGGTTTGTTCCCACATTTGATGGGTACTTTCTATTACCCGCCTCCGACCGACAATGTGCATTACATATCGGTTGTCCTTGACCAAACTAGGGCTGAAATATTTCAAATCTCATCGTTTCAAATGACTTACTTTAATGATCCGTGGACTCTTCCTTCCCCATAAACTATGATGGAATGGATAGGGAAACATGGCATGGCCATGCATTTCTTCACAGCAGAATTTGCGTACTCTATAGTCCAGCAAGATTTTGCCGACCCTGATCCGACTCCCGCATAGGAGTCAAATCCGGTTCTCGAGCCTATTTGGGATCAAGGTTCCCTCACCGATAGTGATTCTTTAGACTTGGTATTGCCCTCATACGAGGTGATTATTGAGGCAATGACTAGTCCAGACACACCCTGGGATGATCGCCATCACATATCTTATTTTCTCCCAGTGTTAACAAGAATTGAAGCAGGAAAATTCACTTTGACTATGACTATGACTAGATATAGGGCTTGTCCTATCAATCCTTTGGCTACGCACATTGTTTACGTTGAAGGAAATATGGAAACCATCACTAAAATGATACCTATTGATATCTCCAGAATCTCTGGCGTCATGGAGAATATCTTCATCGGAGTAGATTGCTCCCCGGAGGAGATTCAAATCTACACGGATTTATTTAAAGAATTTTGCGACGTGTTTGCCTGGTATTACGAGGAAATTCCATGTATAGATCCAAGAATTGTTGAACATGAAATCACGACATATCCTAATGCCAAGCCGGTCTGGTAGAAGCTTCGTCCAATTAATCCGAGGAAAGCAACAACTATTAAGGGTGAAGTAGAGAAACTACTCAAAGATGGTTTCATCTACCCCATTCAATTGACTCAATGGGTGTCAAATCCCATGCCAGTCAACAAAAAGTAGGGTACGATTCATATATGTATGGACTTCCATGATTTTAACAAATCCTTTCCAAAGGATAATTTCCCCATGCCATTTATTGACCAGATAGTTGATGAATGTGCAGGTTGCGAGGCCTTTTCTTTCATGGATAGTTTTTCAGGATACAATCAGATATAGATCAAACCTAAAGACCAACACAAAACCACATTCATTTTTCCATGGGGTACATTCACTTATCGGAAGATGCCTTTTCGTCTGAAAAATGATGGAGATACTTTTCAACGGGCCATGTCTTTTTCTTTCCACGACCTCAAACACATAGTCGAGGCTTATCTTGATGATTTAACGCCATGATCTCGTAAGAGAGTTGATCATCACACACACCTCTGAATTACTTTTGAATGATGTTACTACTATTGGATTCGCTTGAATCCAAACAAATGAATCTTTTACATAACATCGGATCATCTTCTTGGTTTCATAGTTTCAACAATAGGGATCATGGTCGATCCTCTAAAGGTGGAGGTGATAGTTCAGTTGCTTCCCCAGTGAAAAATCCCTCAGCTTCAGAGTTTATAGGGAAAAGCGAACTTCTTACGACATTTCATCACAAACTATGCCGAGATCACAAAGGGTTTCATGAGTTTACTGAAGAAGGACATTCCTTTTCATTGGGACAAAGTCGGTCAATGCTCTTTCTAAGAATTGAAGTGTGCCCTCATGTCTACCCCTCTGCTTTGGCCACCCAATTATAATAAAGATTTCTTATTGTACTTGGTCACTGTAGAGTCGACCATCGGCATGGTATTGGTTTAGGGGGATGATTTTCTCGCAGAATACGTGATTTATTACCTGAGCCGAGGCCTAGTTGGACCAGAACTCAATTATTCCCATGTTGAAAACTTGCATTGGTAGCAGTTCATGTTGTCCAACGGTTTCATCATTACATCTTGTTTCTCAAGACCACCATCATTTCCATTGTGAATCCATTTCAATATGTGTTGACACGACGTGTAATCAATAGAAAGATCAGTGGATGGATAGTTATCCTCCAATAATTCGACTTGGATTTTTTCTCGGCAAAATCCAAAAATTCGTTGGTCTTCACGGAACTCATTTTGGAACTTGCAGTCAAATGCAGTGATGTTATGCTCGAGGAGTCGCCTATCAAAGGAGACATGTTTTTTATCGCATCTTTAGACCCCTGCTATGGAGATATACTAGTCTATCTCCAGACTTTGAAGTGCCCCACCTCTGCTTCTTGTGATGAGCGTCACCGTATATGCCATCAGGACACGAACTATCTCATACTCGAGGACACTTTTTATCGTCGAGGTGTAGACTACATCCTTCGCCATTGTCTCAGTCATGAAGAAGTGGAAATCGTGCTTAACGATTGCCACACTGGAGCATGTGGTGGTCATTTGTTTGGGTTGGAAACAACCCAAAATATTCTACGAGTCGGTTAATTTTGGTGACATTAATCAAAGATTGTGTTGAATCGGTCAAGAAGTGCCACCCATGTCAGGTCTTCTCTCAGAAGATGAGGGGACACCCCACTCCCATTTTTCATGTCATCACAGTTGGTCCCTTCACCAAATGGGGGATTTATTATGCTACATGCAACCCCCCTTCATCAAGGGGGCATCATTATATCATCGTCGCAGTAGACTACTTTATGAAGTGGGTCGAGGCTATGCCAACGTTTAAATATGATGGCGAGAAAACAACTCTCTTTTTGTTTAACCAGATAATAGCAAGGTTCAGCGTCCCGAGAGAGATTTTTACTAACCATGGCAGTCACTTTCAAAATAAAATGATGTCCGAGTTAACTTTAAAGCTTGGGTTGAGGAAAGAACATTTGTCACCCTACTACCCACAAGCGAATGATCAGGTGGAAGCTATGAATAAGTCCCTTAAAACTATTTTATAGTGAACGATCAATTTGGCCAAGTCAAAATGGAATTTGATTTTGTACTCTGTGTTATGGGCCTACTGAACATCTGTTAAGACTACAACCAGTTCTCACCTTTTCAACTCATTTATGGGCTGGAAGCAGTATTTCCTATAGAGTGTTAGATCCCGTCTCTAAATTTGTAAGTATAGTTATTGTCAGACACTTCACTGCTTCAAGAGCGTTTATTATATCTTGAGCATCTTGATGAGTAGCGTCGTGATGCAACCTTGGCTAACGAGGCTCACAAGCAAAAAGTGAAGTGTCAGTATGATCATTCCATTCATCCTCGAATTTTCTTAGAAGGAAACCTTGTCCTAGTCTATGACCAAGATAAGGATCCCCTGGGGGTAGGCAAGTTCAAACCCATGTGGTTCAGACCTTTCATCGTGAAGGAGGTTCTAAAGAAGGGTGCTTATTGTYTGGTGGAATTTTATGGAAATTMTTTGGCAGAGCCTAGAAATGGGCTCTACATCAAGAAGTATTACTCATAGGTGGGTCGCCTTGGGTGACTTCTTGTACACATGTATAGTTCTTATACATTTTTTTCTTTTTTAGTTTTTGTATTTTTGGTCTTATGGACGTATCATTTTTTTTTTCATGCTTTTAACTGTGGTATATGTCAAGTGAATCAAAGGCGTTCGTTGGGTTTGTGGACAGTACTAGCTGACACAATTGGAGGCTTGCTTTAGCAGCTTGGGTGATTTTCACACCTCAGGTCTAGTTGCTATCTTCAGGAGGTATCTGTTTAGGTGACACCACAAACAATGTCTCTGAATACATCGCAGTATTAGAGTTTCTTCATGATGCTTTGTTGCATGGTATCTCTCACCTTCGGGTTTTCTTAGATGCTCAGTTGGTTGTGTCCTAGTTAAATGGGGTTTACCATGTTTACTTTCCTACTCTACACCGAGGATTCCTTAGAGTAGATCTCTTAGAAAGAATCTTTGATTACATTACGTATATCCATGTTCCTAGGAGATTGAATCAAATCACATATACTCTAGCTAATCATGTATTAGATTGACATATTGCACACATGTAAGGAAAAGCACACACATGCACATGTAAATACATTTTTAAAATAGATGTAATCCAGAAGACATAAAAATATGTAAATACACATATATATATCAAAAATATCAGAGTACATGGGTGGGCGCAAGTGCCTCAAAAATATGTCCAGTAAGACTCACCGGGATTATGCCCTCAAAAATATACAAAAATTTCTCTCGACACGTAAGTAGTCCAGCCTAGCTAAGAGTGGGGTCTGTTGACCCTGTCGTAGTGAACAATGATGTTTCCCAAATGTCGGAAGAGCTGGACCCAAGTCCATGGCACCCCAACAAATTGAGGTTGCATCGACGGTGGGAGATCCTTGATCTCCGCCATAGGGATTGTACGAGTGAGCGCGGTCAGGGTTTTCTCCACCTATCTCAATACTCTCTCAGCCTCTCCGAATAGAGGTCCCCCTGCTGCTACTGCTAGTCCGACGGCTGCTGCTAGTCATGCCTCTGGTCGAGGATGCCACCTGTTCCTCAAGAAATCTGTTGGACGCACTGGTCCCACATCTATATATATCAAATACATAGTTGTCATATACTCTGGTCTCTAGAAAAGTTGATCCCGGTATAGGGGTAGTCCTATATAGTTGGAATCTGCTGAGACCACCAGTCAAAAAACTTATGATAGAAGGCCTCGATGGTCCTCCCTCCCCCCCATCATGGAAATAGTGCCTCCCATCTGCATAGCATTGGGAGAGAGGCCTCGTTCCCTCGTATCGTTTTTCAAGGACTGAGACTAGGTAACCTCTCGAAGAAAAAGGAACACAAAATAGTCCCAAACTCGAAGTTTTGGTGCTCTTGTATCCGACACTCTGTTAGTTGTCTCTTCATGCAATCTAGTATGGTTCTACTCCAGTCAAAAATCCGTGCATTTAATCACTATACTGCACAATGCATGTGCACCTAGGAAGCCTGATTCAAATCTACAGATCCATTGATCCACCCAATAAGAATAACTATCACTTTCAGTGATAGGTTACTGATCTTCTGTATGGGCACCTGAGAACCTACTTTCTTAGTACCAGCCTCACAATGGAGTCCAATCAACTCCTCAGTGTTGTGAGACTTGGGGGGAAAAGTACGCATGTTGAATGGATCCCATATCCCCAAGAGTATAGTCAGGAAGTAAATGTCTTCATTCATTGGAGTCAACGAATGCCCCTCGAGCATAAATGCATCTGCGTCAGGATGCCAGTAATCTATCAAAGCATTCAACAACCTAGGTTGTGCCCTCATAAATGGACACTGGAAGAATTTTAACAACCTGCATTGTGATAAAACAACGATAGCAACAGGGTCTTCTGAGACCAAAAAATCAATGTCTTGTTACTCCCTCTCTCTCCAACGGACATACATCCTAAAAAATGACAAATTTATGGAGAGTTAACTCTTATTTTTTTAATTTTTCCACTCATTTGAGGGTGTAAGTGGGTTGTTTTGGCGAAAGTCGCATGTGTAAGTGGGAAAATTATCTTCTTCCCGCGTGCACACGTTGGCTATGCTTGGACATCCCATGTACACACAGGGTCATCCTCTTTAAGGGTCAATGCCTCCCCCCCCCAAAACTAAAATGCAAAAAAGGAAGAATGAAATGCAGGAGGGGCTAGTTTTTAATTACTTGGTCCAAGCGGAAGTTCATTTCGTCCACTGAAGCTCCCAGAATCAACTCTTTCGGAAAATGGGTGTTTTTGGACTTTTGGTCAATTCTCAATTTACAATGGTTATAATGAGCTGCCAACATTCTATTTATAGAATTTTTGGCCCCTTTTGTCAGTTTTTTTTTACCCTTTTGTCATTTTTTCTAGCTTGAAAATTGTTTACTATGGTCCTTGAGTTTCTCGGGGGATGTTACGATAAGTGTTACTTTGGGTATTTGGGAATTGTTTATGAGAGTTGGGTAATTTTTAAAAGGTATTTTGGTAAAAAGTTGTTTTTCCAACTTTGTGTATGTAAGATAGGATTCCACCTCCACTTGTTGCACCTCGTTGTATTTTTCTCTTTTCCATAGGATCGATCCCACCGAATCAAAACACAGAACCCTCACTCCTGCTCTAGAAGTGTCATAATTTAGTGGTAGATCCTACCTTCACATGGATTTCCTAGGTAGATCCTAGTTGCATTTATGGTGGCCATGCCGCCGCTAATGATTATAGGCTCGGTAGTCCTTTTTTAGTCTTTCATGATTACGATTTTGATCCTCACTTGCATGATTCTTTATCACTTTCAACCTCACCCTTGGGACTCCCCAAACAACGTGTCTTATTTTAAGCCCTTTTCAGAGCCTCTAAACATGAAAAAATTGTCGAACAATATTGTTTCCCTTCATGCTCGCCAAACTAAAATTCAAAGGAATGTTTGTCCAGCGGTATTTTACCCCTTTTTTTCTCCAGATGGTCATTTGTATGAACAAAGGTATATTCTAGGAGCCTCAGTTCTCTAGAAGAGTATTCTCAGGTATAGATTTAACCCTTTTTCAGTTCGAAGAGACTAAATTTATGAAAAAGAAACCCCCACGGAGTCCATAGTTAAGCTCTTTTCAAACTCCCTAAAATTAAAAAGATGGTCGACTGACCTTGTTTCTTCACACTCGTTAAATTGGTCCAGAAGAACATCCCTTACGGAGTCCATAGTTAAGCTCTTTTCAGACTCCTTAAATATGAAAATATTGTCAAGTGATCTTGTCTTTGTCAAACTCATTAAAATGATTTTGAATAGATGTTTGTTCAGTGCTACTTTATCCCTTTTTCGAGCCGACTAGACTACCTTCAAAAAAGGTACCCTAGTGGAGTCTCCTTTTACGCTTTTTTAGACTCTCTAAAAATGAAAAACCACTGAGATTACCTTCTATGGGCTCGTTAAAATTACATTGAAGGAATTTATCATTGTGTCATATTAATCACATTTGCATTCCTACGTATTTGGCCTAATGTCGGCTCCATGTTGCTTTCAACTGAACCATCTAAAGCATTCCTTATACACAAGCCTTGTAGCACTTTGCCTCTGCATCTTGACACCTTGACCCATGGAGGATTTTTCCCGAGTGTCCTTTTATTGCATATGTCCCCTTGCTCTGAGCATTAGTGTGTTCCTAGCACTTGGAACTAGTATGTTTGCGACACTCAATCCTCCTTTGTAATGTAACATTATTTTTCTTTTTTTCAAGATTCCCAAAATTATTGAAAAAGACAAAAAAATCAAATATACCCCAAAAATAGGAAGGGAAAAGTATTTTCTTTTTTGTTGACAGCAAAATGAGTTTCCCTTGGAAAAAGAACATCTTTTTGTTTGTTCGTCAATCCATAGGATTCAATATGACCTTAGGAATTTGTTATCGCTACATAGATCTGTGTCCTCCATCGTTTTGTTATCCTTCCAAATATTTAGAGAGTTTGTGTTGCCTCCTGCATCGTGAACTTATGCCAATTCCATGCTGCTCGAGTCTCATATTTTGTCGTGTTTTCATCCAAGGGAATTTTTACTAAACTTGAGTCAGCCCTTCTGCAGTTTGTATTTTTTCCTCATGCCTGGACACCCCAAACAACAAATCAAGTCCTTGCTCAAAATCAATGAATTTCTCTGCTTGATCACCGAGATCCTCTTTTCTATTCCCGATGAGCCATCAAATACCTTGATCGAGCTCTAAAGACCTCATCTCTAGCCATCAGACATCATTGGCTTCTTGAATATGGATACTATACATGTATAAATTTTGATTTTGAGAAGAATATCCCCTATGTATTTCTTGCAGATACACTTTATATAGTTATATGACATGGATCTGTTGTGTATTTGGTTGGAATCCATGATTTTATTTCATCTCGAGCATGGGTATGCCTGCCTTGATGAGACAAATTGTTATTTTGCAGATGGCACCTCCTGAACTCTAGTCCCTAGGATCACTCGCTCCATACATTGGTGAATATTTGTAATGTATTTTGGCCATCAGATGCTCTTCTAACCTCACACATTAGGGGGCATCTATTATAACCCTAAACTACACCAGACATGCATACTTGGAAGCAAGCCATCTTACTTGTTATATTTTCCAAGCCATCACTAAAAAACTCTTCTAAAAACCATTGTTTTGAAGGTGTAGGTGACCTACACCACTATTACCTGCATACACATGCTTGCTAAACCACTACAACCCATGTACACTCACAAAAAATCATGAAAAATGAAAATTAAAAATGGATACAGGTTTCCTGGCCATTACTTAACCGTTTGACCTCCCATAGCCAATCACCCCAACCGTTACCATCTCTTTTGTCCTATAAAATAAGGTGTTGGGGCCCCATTCCAAGAAGAAGAATGAGAGAATAGAAACTCTGCCCATTTCAATATTCCCCTGTTGCCCCAATATTTTGCAACCACATTGTGAATTTGAGCCAAAATTTCTTCTTTCTCCTTTGCAAATCCTTGCCATTTCCCTAGAGAGAACTAAAGAGAAGAATAACACTTGGAAGCAGTTGGTGCAAGGTGAAGAGGATCCCATGACCAATTTTGAGGAGGAGTGTTGGTGTCATGTTGTAAACGAATTTTTGTGAGATTAATATAAAGAAGTGTTTTTTTCGTCCCGACAAATGATGTCCTAAATCTTTATGATTTGTCTACATATCTTGGTTATGATGTCTAACCCAGTAATCCATATATAAAATTCATTGTTGTAGTTTCTTGTTTGTATTTTGGTGAATGCAGGTCAACCTTGGGAGGAGACTTGTAGTCAGGAAACAACCAAGCGCAAATGGATCGACACCGGRCGTAGAGTTTAAGGTATGCCTACCAGATCCATGTACTTTGTCTTTTATGTATGATTGTGGGATAACGTCGATATAGTTTATAAAAAGTAGAAGACTTTAGACGGTTATCTCTGCCTCCATTTTARRACCCTGGTTTAGTCCGTAGAGGGGTTTTCCTGCTATAGCAGGAAATGCAATGCAAGACATGGTATGGCATGGCAAGGAAATGAAAGGAATGACATGCCATGGCATGGTATGGAATGGAATGACATGGTAAGAAAAACCAAGGCATGGAAAGACATGGCATGGCATGGAAAGGAAAGGCATGACATGTTATGGAAAGGAAAGACATGGCATGGCATGGCATGGCATGGAAAGGAAAGGCATGACATGTTATGGAAAGGAAAGACATGGCATGGCATGGCATGGCATGTAAAGTCAAGGCATAGAAAGGAAAGGTAATGCATGGCATGGCAAGGAAAGGTATGACTTGGAAAGTCAAGGAAAGAAATGACATGGCAAGTCAAGGAAAGGAAAGGAATGGCATGTCATGGAAAGAAAAGTCATGACATGGCATGAAAATGAAAGACATGGCATGGAAAGTCAAGGCATGGCATGGGATGACAAGGCATGGACAGGAAAGGCATGGCTTGGGAAGGCAAGGCAAGGCATGACATCGAATGACAAGGAAAGATATGGCAAGGCAAGGCATGGCATGGTATGACAAGTCAAGGAATGGCATGGCATGGCAAGGAATGGAAAGGAAATGAATTATGTGGAAAGGAAAGGAAATCAATGGCATGGCATGGAAAGGAAAGGTAAGGCATGGAAAGGCATGCTAATTCAATTAAATGCAAGGCGTGACATGGAAAGTCAAGGAAATACATGGAATCTCATGTCAAGTTAAGGTAAGGAAAGGCATGGCATGGCATGACATGGAAAGGAAATTCAAGGAAAGATTTGGAAAGGAAAGGCATGGAAAGGAAAGGAATGGCATGGAAAGGCATGGAATGACAAGGAAAGACATGGATTGGAAAGCCAAGGAATGGCATGGCAAGAAAAGGAAATGAAAGGCATGGCATGGCATGGTATAATAATGCAATGTAAGGCATGACATGGAAAGTAAATCCAAGGCATGACATTTCAAAGCAAGGAATGAAATGGCATATCAAGGAAAGGCATGTCATGGCATGACATGACATGGAATTGAAAGGATAGACATGGTAAGACATCGCAAGGCAAGGCATGGCAAGGAAGGACATGTCATGGCAATGAAAGGAAAGGCGTGACAAGGAAATGCATGGCATGGAGATTCAAGGCATGACATGGAAAGGAAAGGAATGACATGGAAATGCAAGGCATGGAAAGGAACAAACAACTCATTGGATGGAAAGGAAATTTGTGATATAAGGTTAAGTGATATGTCCCTAGAAAAAATGGTTTTTATTTATTGGGGATGATAAATGTTCCTTTTTTTGTGATTCTTGTTCCAATGCAATACACATTTTTATTTGAATTTTTCCTTTCATAATGTTAGGAAAATATATATTTATTGGTGTATAGGTTAAAATGGGAAGCTACATGGAAAGACATGTAAGAAGGGATTTCTCTATTTTATATCATAATGGTGTTCTAGGGATTTGTAAATGTAACAACCTATATTTTTTTCTTAGAAGGTTAGAACTTTGATTTTTACTTGTCTTAATGATTCATTGCTTAGTATTGGTTGGGTTTAGTTAGAATCATATAGACATTTGATATGTATACATCTGGATCTATTTATGTGTTGCAATATAATATTTTTATTGTTATATGTTTTTTATGATGATAGGGATTTGTAAATGTAACAACCCATATTTTTTCCTTAGAGGGTTAGAACTTTTATTTTTACTTATCTTAATGATTCATTGCTTAGTATTGGTTGGATTTATTTAGAATCATATAGACATTTGATATGTATACATATGTATCTATTTATGTGTTGTAAGATATTATTTTTATTGTTATATAATTATGATGATGATAGTTTTGTGATTTGTTTAAACATGCAAATTGAAATGTGTAAATTTGGTGTGTGGATATGAGTTACAAATTATGCTGTGAATGTATACTAGATGCAAAGCATCGTGTAAATAAAAACACATTTCTTAATTAAAAATTAATATAGATATGAGCTATACGATATCCAAATGACAATAGTGTTGAGGTGGCCAAGGAATGGCATGTCATGGCATGGAAAGACAAGGCATGACATGGCAAGGCATGGCATGACAAGAAAATGAATGGAAAGGTAAGGCATGCCATGTCAAGGAAATGCAATGCATGACATGGTAAGGTAAGGCATGGAAATGAATGACATGTCAAGGAAAGGAATGACATGACATGGCATGTCAAGGCAAGGAATGACTTGGAAAGGCATGGTATGACATGGAAAGGAAAGGAAATGCAAGGCATGGCATGGAAAGGAAAGGAATCACATGGAAAGGAAAGGAAAGACATAGAATGGAATGGAAAGGCAAGACAATGCAATGCATGGAATGACATGAAATGGTATGGAAAGGAAATGAATGCCATGGCATGGAAAGGGAAGGCATGGCATGGAAACACATGGAAAGGAACAAAAAGGCATGGCATGGTAAGGTAAGGCATGGAAAGTCATGTCATGGAAAGACAAGACAAGGAATGTCATGGATTGAAATGGCATGACATGTAAAGGAAAGGAAAGGAATTCCATGGAAACAAAAGGCATGACATGGCATGGAATAGAAAGGAAAGGCATGGCATGAAATGGAATACCACGGAAAGGAAATGCAAGGCATGGCATGGCATGGCAAGGAAAGGCATTTCATGGTATGGAGAGTCAAGGAATTGCATGACATGGAAAGGAAATCCATGACATGTCATGTCAAGGAAAGAAAAGGAATGGAATGACAAGGAAAGACATGGCAAGGCATGTCATACCATGGCATGGGAAGGCATGAAATGACATGGCATGACAAGTGAAGGAAAGAAAAGGCATGGATTGGAAAGGCAAGGCATGAAATGGCATGGCATGGAAAGGAAAGGCATGTCATGGAAAGGAAAGGAAATTCATGGCATGGTATGGCACGGAATGACATGGAATGGAAAGGAAAGGAATGGAATGACAAGGAGTGAAAAGGAAAGCCAAGGTATGACATGGAAAGGAAAGGCAAGGCATAACATGGAAAGGAAAGGAATGACATGTTATAGCAAGGTAGGGCATAGCATGGAAAGGCATGACATGACAACGAAAGGAAATGTATGGAAATGCATGGCATTACAAGGAAAGAAATGTAAATACATGGCATGGAAATGCATGGCAAGGAAAGAGAAGGCATTGAATAACATGGAAAGGAAAGACAAGAATGTTAGACAATTGGCTTAGGTTGATGGACAATTTGTGTGAACTTTTGGTTGTCATTGATGTCAACCCTTGGAGAGTGATATTGTATATTTATTTCAACCCTTAGTGGTTTATTTCAACCCTTGGAGAAGTATGGTAGTGAATTCCGGTAGCATAAAGGCATGGGTAAGGGACCCGAGTCTATTTGAGATATAAAGGCATGAAGATCAATGAATTTATAGGTACGATTATTCTATATGGATAGTATATGTCATGCCATTTTTGGTGATATGTGGAACATCACATAACTCCTCATAGTTAGATATTTGTGGCCATATGAAGTTGGAGAACCCTCATGAGTTATCCAGAAGCCCCTAGAAGGTCAAATAAGTCAATTATTCTAGAATCTCCTAGAAGAAGTGTACTAATCAAATTGATGGTAACTAGGAGTTAATCATGGATATCGTTGTTGCATTAAGAAAATAATTAAAAATAAATTAGTTTCAACAAGAAGTTGTGAGTTTGGTAATTATGGTAAAGTAGTTGTGATGAGAAGATTGAATAGTCAAAGTGGTTGACCAAGAAATAAATTAAATAATAAAGTGGTTGCAACAACAATAAGTTAGTTAAGGGAAAAGAAGTTGTGAATTGACTAATTGTAGAAAAGTTAGTTGCAACAAGAAGTTTTGAGTAAAGATACATTATTTAAATAATAAAGTATTGAAAGTGGTTGCAAAGAAAAAATATTTAAATAATAAAGTGGTTGCAACAAGAAGTGGTGAGTTTACTATTTATGGATAAGTCAAAGTGGTTGCAAAAGAAATTAATTAAATGATAAAGTTAGTTGAAACTAGGAGTGGATAACTTACTGTTTGTGGAAAGTGGTTAAGTTAAGTGGACAAAGTGGTTTAGTGGAAAAAGAGGCTAAGTGGACAAAGTGGTTAAGTGGAGAAACTAGTTATTTGACAAAAGTTGATACTTCTAGAGGAAGCTACTTGGAGAGTATAAATAAGAGAGAAAGGGTCTCCCATTAGAAACTATTGAATATCATTGAATATCTATTTTGTAAAATGTTATTTGGGCAAGTATTATTGATAGAGAAAACATGCGCCAGAAAAATCATGGTAGGAAAAGTGTGGCAGAAAAAGTTTGGCAAAAAAATCGCGACAGGAAAAGTGTAGAAGAAAAAGTAAGTGCGACAGAAAAATTGTGGCAGGAAATGTGCAGTAGAGAAATTGTGATAGGAAAAGTGTGACATAAAAATCACAGCAAGAAAATTGTGGAAAAAAAATTGCCGCAGGAAAAGTGCGCCATAAAAATCACAGCAAGAAAAGTGTGGCAGGAAAAGTGCAGAAAAACAATCGCAGCAAAAAAATCACGGTAGCAAATTCGGAGTAGCATAATCACAGCAACAAAACCGCGACAGTATAACACTACAATAAGAAAAATGTACGGTTTTCATATGTGTAGTGTTGAATCCATGAATCTAGTTGAGGGTTTGCCTTGTAAATATGTTGGATTCCCTCTTGGAAGTTTAGGGCTTGTTCTAGAGTTGATCTAAGGTAGAACTACTAAATTTTAGTATTGATTCATGTTTGAGTGATTTTGGTTGAGGTATGTTGTTGGAGTTATTGGTACAGATAGATATTGTATAATGGTGAGGTTGTGACACATGGTTGATGTGAGGATTTATGGTATTTGATTTATGGAGAGTGTGGTGCATTGCTAGAGGTGTCTTGTTGGTTATCTTTGTGTATATTATTGGTATATGGTAGAGGCATATGATTGGGTACATGGATGAGATACATGAAGCACATGGTGATCTTGATACATCTTGTTAAGGCATAGCTTGGGTTTTGTTTTATACATGATTGGTACATGTTGTTGGTTATATTTGTATAGTGTTGATGTACATGGTTGTTGTACATGATTGATGTGTATTGTTGGCACATGGTTTGAGTGATATTCTTGTTATTTTGGGTATGAGATCTATGTTATCATATCTGATATATTAAGGAGAGTATTGGTACATGTTGTTGGTGTATTCCGTTTTGTTGGTATAGGAAAGACACATGTACATGTTGGTTACAAGACAATGGAACAGGTTGATTACATGTTAGTGGCATTGATGGTACATGTTTACAATAGTATATCTCACACTGACAGTGTGACAGTGGTTCCATCATTATACTTATATTTTAGGGACGTTGGTTCCATCATTCTACCTATATTTTAGGGTGGTTGGATGCAAGGGCGATAGGTGGTTGTAGCCATATTCCAGTTGTAGATCTGGAGAACATAGGGGTTGTATCCTCTGGCTGTAGCCATAGAATTAGATAGAGATCCCCCGTTGTGTTCTGAGAAACCAGGGGGTTTAGGAGCTTCCCTTCCGCCATATAACTGCTTAGAGCTTCCTTCCAGTTATAACCAGAGAATTGGAAGTTCGTTCTTCTTTTAATGTAATTCTTGACATATAAAAAAATCTTTATGTGGTTTTATCCTGCATTGGGTTTTAATTTAAATATTGGTGTACTGTGCATTGTGTGGATGTGTTTGTTATTATTTATTATGCACCGATGAATGTTAATTCTTATGATGCAATAAGATATTAATGATGAACAAATAAACATGGTTGAATAAGTAAAACAATATACTTTGTAGTTTAAACGATTAATAATTGGTATAATTGTTCATTACTAATTCACCCCCCCACTCTCAGTAATCCAACAATTGGTATTAAAGAAGGTTCCTTCAGAAAATAGTTTAACCACTGGAAGGAGATCATGGATTATTTTGAGAATGGAGTACCACTATTTAATGGTGAGAATGGTTTAAAGTATGAGATATGGAGTGAAAGGAAGAAAGTATTTTTAAATGCACAAGGGTATGATATTTGGAAACCAATTTTTACAGGATATGATAGTTCAAAAAGGGGAAAGACTACAACAAAGAAGGAACTAAAACAAAATAAAAAAATTGCAATGGATTTCATTTTGGAAGGACTATATGATTTAGTAAAGGAAAAAGTGGGTAAATTTTCAATAGCTAAAGAACTTTGGGACACGTTACATACTATCTATTCTTCACCCATCACAGAGTTAGAGAATGTCAAAGAAGATGAAGGTACATATCAAGAAGAAATATGTTCATCATGTTAAATAGATTCAAAAGATGAAGAGGACATAATCAACAAAAGTATGTTGTTTTTATTTAATTGTGAAAAATGCAGATATCTTGAAATGGAATTCCATGAAGGAAATGAGACAGAAAAACTAATTGAAATAGAAGACAATTATGAATCAAAATTGATCAGTTCTTTAGATGAACTAAGAAAAGAAAGAGAATACAACAAGTCACTCAAGAAAGAATTGATGAAACAAAAGGAAAGTGTTCACATTTTTTAAGAAGCCCAACAGGTCATAGAGAACTTAAGAACTTAGCTAGAAGAAGCCAAAAAGATCGAAGAAAATCTTGAAGATCAAAGGCAGTAGTTGGAAGCTAACATAGCAACACAAAAGGAAGAAGCAAAAATTAGAGAGAAGATATTGATATATCATCTTAAGGAAAGAAATAATGATCTAAACTAGCATGATTATGTGGCCCCACATAGCATTGAATGTTACACATTTCATAAATATGGACACATATCTCGTGATTGTAGAAGCATGATAGATAATTCCATGAAAGAGAGAACTGATATCGAATATAATAAAGTATGGATAAGAAAGAAGGAAGAATAGGTGAACAAATGCCAGGTCCCAGAGATCACAATATTGGTAATAAAATGAGATGAAGACAAATCTACAAAGAAAAAGGAAGATGTTAGATACATAAAGGTTTGGAAAAGAAATGAAAGAAAACAAGGACATGTAAATAAGGAACAGGTTCAAGAGATTTTATTTTCAAGTATTGTAGTGAAAGATGAATCCACAGACAAAAAGAAAGAAGTCATAGTTCAAAGAGATAATGAATCTATCGATGAAGATGATGATAACTCCACATCAGAGAACAAATTGTTCTAATCCATCCAACTTAGAGACTCCCAGGTAATATGCATATTAGATAGGGGGAGTCTATGTGGTAGTTGATACATACCAGAGAACCATCCTTCGATTAGATTGCCGAGTTTGAGTAGACAGATTTAGAGAAGTTAGTTAGAAAAAATACAGTATGATAGATTGATCAGTTATAGTAGTGAAGACTTCATGATAGTACAATGACAAATGGGTCAGCATTATGGATAGTTGTGTAGAAGAGTATTGGAAAATATGGACAACGATGAATTCATAAGAACACTTAACAGGTTTGGATAGATATATGACAGTTGATGAGAGCATGGATTCATAGATTGGTTCAGAAAGTGGTTCAAAGACAAAAGAATATTATCATAATGGATGATAATTACACATGAATATTTGAATTCTTATTATTGAATTTTTTCATATATGTCAGTTGATTACAAAAGGAAGCACCAATGGACAATAGCTCCAAAAGGAAGTAGGTACAGGAAGAATTATATTTTTCTACACAACATCTTGTAGAGAAGTCAAGAGAGATAAACAAAACCAAAACGATAGGTATAAATATCATTCAAAGAAGTTTTCACATAGAGAGATAAGAATATAAGTATGATTCCAAGTGAAGAGATTCATCATATGCAGGATAGAGAGTTGGATGCTTGGAGATAGAGCATAGAGACATGCTTCTAGGGGGAGTGATTTCCACAAGGGAAGCATGAGGGACATGACTTCAGTATTGCATCAGAGTGACACCCTTTGTCAAAGGGGGAGACATTATTCATATGAAGGGAGAGAGAGTAATCATAAGCTTAGAAACAAAAAGAAAGATTAGATGAATTTAGACAGGGGGAGCAACCCCAAGGAAACTTCCATCAAGGGGGGTAGACACAAAGGGAGATACCCTTTTCCATTGATGTTAAAGGGGGAGAAATAGAAACATTGATGAGGAGTATAAGCATGAATGTTACCATCACCAAGTGTTTCCATCAATGTTGGTGTTTCCATCAATGCCAAAGGGGGAGATTGTCATATAGTTGGCTTAGTTTGATGGACAATTGATCTAGATTGTTGGTTGTTATTGATGTCAACCCTTGGAGAGTGATATTGTAGATTGATCTCAACCCTTGGAGAATTTTGGTAGCGAATTCCAATAACACAAAGGCATGGGTAAGGGACCTGAGTTTGTTTTAGTTATAAATGCAAGAATATCAATGAATTTACAAGTAATACTATTCTATATGGATAGTATATGTCATTCCATTTTCGGTGATATGTGGAACGTCACATAAATCCTCATGGTTAGAGAGTTATGGCCATATGAAGTTGGAGAATCCTCATGAGTTATCTAGAAGCCCCTAGAAGGTCAAAGAAGTCAATTATTCTAGAATCTCCTAGAAGAAGTGTACTATTCAAATTGATGGTAACTAGGATTTAATCATGGGTATAATTGTTGTATTAAGAAAATAATTAAAAATAAATTAGTTGCAACAAGAAGTTGTGAATTTGGTAATTATGGTAAAGTAGTTGTGATGAGAAGATTGAATAGTCAAAGTGGTTGACCAAGAAATAAATTAAATAATAAAGTGGCTGCAACAACAAGAAGTTAGTTAAGGGTAAAGAAGTTATGAATTTACTAATTATAGAAAAATTAGTTGCAACAAGAAGTTGTGAGTAAAGATAAATTATTTAAATAATAAAGTAGTCAAAGTGGTTGCAAAGTTAAATTATTTTAATAATAAAATGGTTGCAACAAGAAGTGGTGAGTTTACTATTTATGGATAAGTCAGAGTGGTTGCAAAAGAAATTAATTAAATAATAAATTTAGTTGCAACTAGGAGTGGAGAACTTACTATTTTTGGAAAGTGGTTAAGTTAAGTGGACAAAGTGGTTAAGTGGAAAAAGTGGCTAAGTGGACAAAGTTGTTAAGTAGACAAAGTGGCTAAGTGGACGAAGTGGTTAAGTGCACAAAAGTTGATACTTCTAGAGGAAGCTACTTGGAGAGTATAAATAAGAGAGGAAGGGTATCCCATTAGCACATATTGTATATCTATTTTCTAAAATGTTATTTGGGCAAGTATTATTGATAGAGGAAAAGTGCGGAAGAAAAATTGCAATAGGAAAAGTGTGGCAGGAAAAGTGCGGTAGAAAAAGTGCGATAGAAAAATTGTGGCAGGAAAAGTGCATTAGAAAAATTGTGGTAGGAAAAGTGCGGCAGAAAAATCATGGCAGAAAAAGTGTGGTAAAACATCGCAGCAGGAAAAGTGCAGCAAAAAAATCGCGGCAAAAAAAATTGCGGTAGAAAGAGTGCGACAAAAAAAGTTTGGCAGAAAAATTGTGGCAAGAAAAGTGCGAAAGAAAATTCATGGCAGAAAAACCGTGGCAACATAAGTGCGGAAGAAAAATCACGACAGAAAAATCATGGAAGAAAATTTACGGCAGGAGAATCATGGCAACAAAACTATGACAACAGACACTACAAGAAGAAAAAAGTATGGTTTTCATATGTGCAGTGTTGAATCTATGAATATAGTTCAGGATTTTCCTTGTAAATATGTTGGATGCCCTCTTGGAAGTTTAGGGATTGTTGTAGAGTTGATCCGAGGAATATCTACTGAAGTTTAGTATTGGTTCATGTTTGAGGTATTTTGATTGAGGTATGTTGCTAAAGTTATTGGTACATATAGAGGATATATAACAATGAGGTTGTGGAACATGGTTAATGTGAGGATTTATGGTATTTGAATTATGGAGACCGTGGTGCATTTCTAGAGGTATCTTGTTGGTTATATTGGTGTATGTTATTGGTATATGGTAGAGGTATATGATTGGGTACATGGATGAGATACATACTTGAAGTACATGGTGATCTTGATACATCTTATTGAGTCATAGTTTGGTTTTTTATTGATACATGATTGGTACATGTTGTTGGTTATCTTTGTATAGTGTTGATGTACATGGTTGTTGTACATGATTGATGTGCATTGTTGGCACATGGTTTGAGTGATATTCTTGTGATTTTGGGTATGAGATCTATGTTATTAGATATGATATATTAAAGAGAGTATTGGTACATGTTGTTGGTGTATTTAGTTTTCCTGGTACAGGAAAGGTACATGTATAGGCTGGTTACAGGACAATGGCATAGGTTGATTACAGGTCAGTGGGACAGATTGGTACATGTTTACAACAATATATCTCACAGGGATAGTGTGACAATGGTTCCATAATTCTACTTATATTTTAGGGTGTTTGGATGTGGAATGATAGGTGGTTGTAGCCGAAGAACATAGGGGCTTGTAGCCTCCTTCTAGTTGTAGCCAAGGAATTGGGGAGTTGGAGCTTCCCTTAAGTTGTAGCTTGATAAACTAGGGGGTCGGAGCCTCCTTCCATTTGTAGCTAGAAAATTAGAAGTTGGTGCTTCCTTTAATGTAATTATTCACATATAAGAAAATAATTCCATGGTTTTCTCCCACATTGGGTTTCCACGTAAATATTGGTGTACTGTACATTATGTGAATGTGTTTTTTATTGTTTATTATGCAATGATGAATGTTAATGCTTATGATATAGTAACATATTGATTATGAATAGATGAACATGGTTGAATAAGTAAAATAATATAATTTGTGGTTTAAAGGATTAATAATTGGTATAATTTCTCATTACTGATTCACCCTTCCCCCTCTCTCAGTAATCCAACAAAGATAAGGCATGAAAAGGCATGACATGGCTAGGGAAGTCATGAAAAGGCATGGCATGGCATAACAAGTGAAGGCAAGGCAAGGTAGGGAATGGAAAGGCAAGGTAAGGAATGACATGGCATGGTAAGTCAAGGAAAGGCATGGTATGGCATGGCATGGCAAGGCAAGGAAAGGTAAGGCATGCCAAGGAAAGACAATGAATTGTAAGGGAACACAAAGGAAGGAAAAGGAAAGGTAAGGCTAGGCAAGAAAGGAAATACAAGGAAGGGAAAGGAAAGGCTAGGCATCGATCACATACGTTTTTGTGGATCCCCATCCACTTGACATCTTGCACATTCATCCATGGAGTTGGATACCTTGGAATTCACACATGTGGAATGGTTTCATGCATGTTGTTGGTCCTTCACCAAGTTTTGAGGATCCTTGGTCATGTTTTACCTATTTTGGGACTTCGACAGTCTGTCAAAGGCGTAGCACAAGTTGAAGTGGAGATCGCGGGATCTCGTCCCCTTGTTTAGGGATTTTTGGGTTTTGGGCTTATGTAACGGGTATGGAGATGTTGGCCCATAGGTTTACTAATGTTTAGGCCCTTTTTGTAATGTATAAATAGAATTATAGGTGATGTAAGGAAAGAGGAAAAAAATGGGGATTGGTACCTAGCCAAAGTGTTGAGTGCAAATTGTAAATGCTTTGTGCATGCTATGTTGAGAATTTGTAGTGCTAAGTGAAAGTGATTGTAAGAGATTGTGTAAAGGCTTTGTGTTGTAATCTAGCTCAGGGAAGGATGATCTAGTGAAGTGTGCACAGATCTCCTGTCCTATGCGGAGTAGGATCTTATGGCTCTGTACATGTAGAAGATTGACATAAGACAATAAAAGATAAGAAGAGTTGGTGGACGTAGCCCCAAGATGGGGGTGAACCACATATATCCTGTGTTATTGTTTCTTTGTGCATTATGGTTGTTTCATTGTTCATATGATTAATTCTGAGTGCACTGATGTATTCTTAGATGAATCTGATATGATAATATTAGTGTTGAATAATATGAATGAATGCTAGATATAACCTATGTGAATGTGCTTAGTGCTTGAATATACTAGATCTAGGTGAATACCGTGTTGATCTGTTGATTAGGTTTTACATGTGTTGTAAATTAAGGTTGAATACTAATGATCTATAATTGCTAAGTGCTTTGTTAAAGTGTTACAATCACAAGTCTGTGTCCCAGCTAAGGTTACAAACACTGGAGTCTTGCAACCACCCATGCCTCTACCTCGGGTGAGACTTCATCTGCTTCGCATGTGTTTCTGAAAGGCCTGATAGTTAGGGTTTTGTTGGTGCATTGTTGAAGCATTGAACCTTGGGTCTGCCCCTCTGCCAATAAATGGTTCTTTTTTTGGGACCTGAAACTGTGATTGCTGGGAACTAAAGAAAAGTGAAATCTTTGTGCGTAGATCTATTGCCCTAGTGCGCAGTATTCTACTTGACTTGTGAAGATTTGTGCTAAGAAGAGAAGCCAGATATGAAGAAAATAGGTAAGATATTGAAGCTTTGTGCTCTGATAAAGGTAAGAATAGTGAAAAGTTTTGATTGAAAAGGTAAGATAAGTAGAAATTTTTGTTTCGAAAGTATGAATCTAGGTATGTTTGATAAAAAAATTCCTAGCCTGAAAACTAGGGAACAACTAGAAGAAAGAATATTTGATATGAGTATATCTTATAGAAATGATGAAAGATATGTCATTCCTATGCATAGAAAGAATGTTTGGACTAACAAATGGATCCAGGATCCTAGAAAGAACTTTTTGCAAGTTAGCTACTATGATCCTAGTGCATAGTACAGGAAAGGCTGGGGATCAGTTAAAATAAAAAGAGGATTAATTCTTTGTTATAGTTGCA
This sequence comes from Picea sitchensis, assembly GCA_010110895.2. Lineage (NCBI taxonomy): Eukaryota > Viridiplantae > Streptophyta > Pinopsida > Pinales > Pinaceae > Picea > Picea sitchensis. Next base: position 693,007 of record SNQJ01S0004744.1, read on the forward strand.
GAAGATTGGCTAAGGAATTCCCTGATAGAAGATCTAGTTGTCTTTATTGTAAATCTATGGACCATGAAGTTTTGGATTTCCCTAGAATGATTACTACGGTTGAAAGAATGACTATGAGACAAGAAAACTATAAGGAAGATCAAGCAACTAAGACCATGGCAGAACCCCAGAAAGAATCAGAGAATGTATTGCTACAAATGAAAGAAACCCTGAATGATCACAAAAATGTCAACTTATTAGAGATCTTCAAAGAAAAAGATTGCATAGAAATAAGAATAGGAGTCTTCGACATTGACTATGTTCTGGATGAGGAAACATAGGTGAATGTCATCACAGAAATAACCTGGGAAATTTTAGGAAATCCTTCTATGATTCCTTCATTGGGAGGAATAATATTATTTAGAGGAAAGTTGATAACCCTATGTGGAAAACTCACCCATATATCTATGAGTGCTCATGGAACTTCGACAGAGGAATATTTTGAGGTTGTTAAATTTATTGAAAACAACGCCCCATTTTCTATGTTACTAGGAAAAACCTAGATTGAGAAGGATTAGGCCAGAAGAAAATAAGAGGAAGTCTTAGAAAAGAAGAAGGAAGAATTAAAATATTCCATGACTAGGAGAATAACGCACTTGATTGAAGAATAGGAGAACGGATCGAATCTGTTTAGAACCAAAAACATGGATGTCGAAGTTGAAATAACATAAGAAGACTCGGAGAAGAGTGGAGCACCTACCCCAGATAGAGAAGAAGTATTTCCCTTGAACCCTATGAAATAATCTCAACAATGTGAAGTTACTATGCCAAAAGGAGATAAGAATCATAATGGAAAGAGGAATATCGAGACAAAGATCATAGGGAAGAAGGATATAAATCTTAGCAAGAAGAGAGAAAAGATAGAAAAGTTAAAGAAGGTTCTAGAGGGGACTTCATAGAAGGAAGGTTTGCAAAACGAGAACTTCATTGGGATATGAGAACAACGTAACATGGCACTTTTCCATGGTGAAGAAATATAACTATTGAAATCATTATGACCGTTAGACCAACGCCCCCAAATGGTTAGAACATCAGTTATGACCAGAAAGCTCATCATCAGACTGTTGGGACCGTGCTGCAATGGACATAACAACAATGATGAAGTCCTCTCATCCATTGGAGAGATCTATTACATCGTTGTCTACTTAATGCGTCGACTATTGCATCGATTTTTTTTTGCAAATTGTATCCAAGACAACTCATTTCTATCGTGCCATGTTTACTGATATTTCACTAACTGATCTATCGTGTTGAACATCCAGTCATAAACCTAAGTTATCTGATCGAGAGCATGCATGTCGGATGAACTCAATGCCATAGAGAAGTCAGTTGAATAAGTTCTAATCGATTTGATGGCCGAAAAAGTAATGTCCGTAGGGATTCAAGCCTCGTTGACGAGAGGAGTGCAAGCCTCCCCATCAACTGCTCACAAATCTACACCATCCATAGTTGCAGTCAAGAAAAGAACTAAGCATTGATATGACTTGGTGAATGTGAAGTTAATATCGACTATCCTACCCGACTACATCCCATCGTTGGAAAGAGAAGTGAGTCGTGATAGTGTCCCTAGAGACTTCGATTACACCCTAGTTACTGCGTAACTCCCGAAGGAGATACATGTAGTTAGAACACAGGAGGATAAGATCGTGACATTAAAATTCAATGGCTTCAACCTAGGGGATGAAAATAACCACAATATTCTCTCTCCTCACAGATACCTGACTAGGACGAAGGGAAGAAATCGAAAATAATCCCCCAATCATGGTCTATTAACCTCGCGTAGTCCACTATCTTGAATGTGATGAAGATTCCACATTTTGGAAGGTACTGGGAGGTTAACACATGTGTTAAGATCCTGCTATAGTGATACCATGGTGACTATCTATGTCTAGATAGAAGCATCACAATCAATCCGTCGTTGATCCATAGGATCACCGGATTGAGCATGCAGGGACCAGACCCACAAGAATTGTACCCAGGGAAGATTGTCGATCATGCCTTGGCACATAGGATTAAGGATACCTATGGTGATGTAGAAAAGGGAACATGAGGCTACAAGGTAGATTCCATCCAGAATGGTGCAGTGCGCCTGGCCTACTAGCTGATTGCAGGAAATCTAGTGAGAAAGAACATACCTACGCAGGTCATAGGGTTCATTGTTGACCTCCCCGGAAAATGTGTAGAAGGAATCCAAATGAAATGGGTGAAGTACTTAGTCAACCAACTATAATTGGATTGTCGTGAAGCTCAGGATTAGGAATATGAGTTCCATTTCAGCTGACTATTGATCCTCATAGCATTTACTTCTTGGGAGATTCCAAAAGGTGTGACCTTCCCGGATAATGATCCATGCAAGCCACTCATTATGAAGTTCACCACACTCTAGTACTTGAGAAATATGGGAAAACAATGGAAGTCAAACGCGGTATTCCACACATACTATATCCAGTTAAAGAGGGATATTGGGGTTGTACCTCATATGATGTTGAACACCCTGCACCAGTTCAGACCCCTCATGAAGTTCTGTGCAGAGAAACACTTTATTTATATCACTGCATGCACAGACAAGCATAAAGAAAAGATTCAGTCATATTATAAGCTCACAGAGAAGGATCTTGAAGAGATAACTAAGGACTAGTTTGTAGAGCTCCTTATCCCTCCTTACCCCGTAGAAATGTCTGATCCTAAACTAATTGGTAGCTCGAAGGCCTCTCATGAAGAGAATGATACACTTGGACCTAGTAGAAGGAAGAAGACTGAAGAGGTACAAAACCTGAGCAGTGCATCAGATGAATCTGCTTCAGAATCACTTGGACAAGGATATAATGATGAAGTAGATAAAGAAGAGACCAATGGAAAAGAATATCAATAGAAGCAAGGAGAATTAACACCACCTAGGGATCCTATTAATGAGGCTGATCCCTCTAAGAAAAGAAAGGTTCCCCCCACAAAACCTACCTCGCAGAAGAAATCCAAATCCACCAAGACTAAGATGCAGACTGTGCTCATGCTCGATGAATTCAACTTCATCATCACAGTCATATCAGATGATTCATAAGATATTATGTAGAACACTGAAGAAAATCAAGAACCCATGTATGAAAAAATTGAGATAGAACTAAGAGGGGTACAACATTCCCTTCAATCTAGCTATGTAGTATTGTTGGAACAGGGACAGACCCAGGGTTCATCTATAAGATTGCACCAACAAGCCCTAAATACCGGCCCTTTCGGAAGCACCTGCGAAGCAGATGTAGTCTCACCCGAAGAAGTTATGAGGAGGTTGCAGGACAAAGGTGTCTATAACCAAAGGGAATATCAAGTGGATCTAACACAAGAACAACACAACATTCATATATCACTTATCAACTTATATCTATTCTTCACATCTACTTACCAGATCTAAATCTATAATGCAATCATAGTATACCAATGACAGAGATAGAAGATCAATCACACAAAAAACAAAATATATGTGGTTCACCCTCTCTCTAGGGATACGTCCACATAATTGTGCTATATTATATTAAGGTGAAGCATACAGTTCTTATCTGCACTCTTAGCTAGTATATATCCTCTCTTATCCTCTCTTTCTCTCCTCTCCTTGCACACCTAGTTGCAGGGTTGATCTTCGCACCCAACTGAAGATCTTACAATCCAAAAGGCTCTTCCTCTTAACACTTCTCTTTCTCAATACAATAGTCTCTCACAATAACAATAAGATCGATCACTACAAATAATGATAGCCTATCTTAATACCAACCCGACCTAGGTCCTCATGACCTCTATTTATACATTATAATAGCTCACTGACAGCCTTAGGCCAAAACCTAGGTTTCCAAAACCCCAGGTACCAAAACCTTAGATGTCTAAAACCCTACGTCAACTTGACCCATATTTTCATAGCTTTGCCAACCTGTCTTTCCTTTCTTCTCACATGGTGCTCCAAAGAATCCAATGGTAGATTTTTCCTCTTACTGAGTTGTCCACGATCCTTCTTTATTTCTTATCTATCATCCTCGATCTCCTCTTCCAATGGATTGCTTTCTCAGGATTTGCTCCATCTTTTCTGCTCCTTTGCTCACTTCGACCCAATAACAGTGACTGTGTCTTCCACGCAGTTCACATTCTCCCTTTTCTTCCTTGATCTTCACTTGCTTCCATAACCAAGGGCCAACAGGCCCCCAACACTCAACTATGAATCTTCTTGAGGCACTTTAGATCTGAGCTTCATGTTTTACATTGACTCCAGGCTGCACAGTGTAGCCGTTGCGTTCTTCTCTTTGCCTCTTCACCATCTCTTGTGCAGACTTTATTTTCTGTGTCGGGTACCCAATTTCAACTGCACTTGGTACCTAGACACTTTTCTTCATGCTTCTAGTGAGATCTGTGAGGCATTTGGTTGTCAATATACAACTTCATCTGGCTCCCATTCACTAAACCTTCCTTCCATTCTCCATTCAGAGTCTTCAATTGAGCAACTCCTCTCTTTGTAACATAAGCGATCTCGTATGGCCCTAGGCAATGTGTTCTGAACTTCCCAGGATGTTTTATGAACTTGTTTTCATATTCCAGTACTAGATCACCTTGTATTAATGCCCTCTTATTTATGTGCCTATCACGATAGACCTTCTCTCTTTCATTTTGAACCTGCTGATGGAATCCTGCAATGAGTTTGTCTTCTTCCAATTCAACCAACTGTGCAAGCCTCTCTTGAATATCACCGGGTTCATACATATCTGTAAAGGAAACAATTCTCAGGCTTGGTACCGAATATTCCATTGGAACAACAGTTTCAAGACCATATACCAACTTGAAGGGGGTCTACATTGTTAGATTCTTGCAAGTGGTTTTCTAGGCCCATAACACTGTCGGTACTCTTAAATCCAAATAATCTTTGTTCACACAACAAATCTTGGTTAGTGTAGTCTCTGAGATCTTGTTGAATGCTTCAACTATCCTATTTTCTTGAGGATGGTACAATGTGCTCTTCTGATGGTGGACTCTAAATTATTCAGTCAAGGCTTCAACTGTCATATTGATGAAATGTGTTCCTTGATCACTGATAAGGATCTTTGGGCATCCAAACCTGGTTATGATGTCATCAAATATGAATCGCACAAATATAGTTGCACTACAGTCCTTGAATTTTCTTTCTTCAGCCCATCTTGTTAAGTATTCCATTGCTGTAATTATGTACCTTCCTCATGTATGCTTTCCTAGTGGATTTATAGGTCCAACAAATCCAATGGCCCATTTCTCAAATTCTTGTAGGGTCAGTTTCAGTGCTAATGGAATTTCATCTCTTCTGTATGGTTTCCCAACCCTCTGGCATACATCGCAAGCTCTGGAATAGTCTTTATCATCCCTGTGTAAAGTAGGCCACCAAAGGCCATCTCTAAGAACCTTCTACGCAGTTTTTTTCCCTGCATAATTTCCTCCCGTGATGCCTTCATGACCTTCTACAAGGATCAGTGGTCATTATGTCTCCATAACACACCTTCTCAATATCTCATCAGGTCCCATCTTGTATAGGTGTCCAACGATAAGTGAGAAATCTACAATGTGCACCACTAGCTGTTTCTTCTTTGGAATTGTGTACTCACTAGGTGCCATTCCTATTGATAGGAACTGGACTATCTCTTCGAAGTGGTCATCGATATTTCTAATGGCTAGTAGTTGTGCATCCAAAAATGCATCCTCTAAACTAGTTGGATTTTCTCCATGTTCCAACCTTGATAAGTGGTCAAGACCTTTATTCATTCTCCCTGGATTTACTATGATCTCAAAATCATATTCTTGAAATAGAAGAAGCCATCTGCATATTCTCCCCCCCAACACTAGCTTCTTGACTAGTTACTTCAACACGGAGTGATTAGTAAACATTTTAAAGTGTCCTCCCAACAAATAATGGTGAAATTTCTGCAGTGCATACACCATGGCTTATCCCTCTCTTTCAGTAGTGGTATAATTAATCTCAGTTGTATATAGCTTCCTACTAGCAAAGGCTAATAGTTGGTCAATGTCTCCTTCTCCTGGCTGTGCTAACACAAATCCCAATGCAATGGAAGACACATCGACATGCACATGAAACTCCTTGGTCCAATCTAGAAATACCAGAATGGGCACAGTAACCATCTTCCATTTCAGTGTGTCGAAGCTATGTTGGCATTCTTCTGTCCAACTAAACTGACAATTCTTTTTCAACAACTTCTCCATGGGCATAGTAATCTAAGCATAGCCCTTAATGAAATTCCTGTAATAACCAATATGTCCCAATGCAGTGCGCATCTGTTTGACTAATGTAGGAGGGGGTAGATCAACTATAATGGAAATTTTGGATGGATCTACCAACACTCCTTGCTTGCATACAATATGACCTAACATAAATCCAAATGGTGAAAAGAAAATACATTTCTTCAGGTTTAAACCAATTTGACACTGCTTTCATTTATCCAACATTAGTCTTAGACATTCAATGTGATTTTTCAATAAGATAAAAATACTCCAATCATCAAAGTATGCTTCTAAATATTTATGTAGAAATTACTTGAATGCTTCAAACACCACCCTAGAAAAGATGGTTGGGGCATTCTTCAATCTGAATGGCATCACTGTATATTTGTAGGATCCCCATTCTATTTCAAATGTGGTCTTATGGTGGTCTTCCTTGTCAATCTGGATCTGATGGTATCCTGAAAATCCATCTGTAAAATAATATACGTCTTGGGCTCCCACATTATCTAACACTTCGTTAGTGAATGGTGTAGGGAAGGGGTCATGCAAACAAGAATAATTTGGCTTCTTGAGGTCTATGCATATCCTTATTTCTCCTATTTTCTTGTCTTGCACCAACATAGGGCTTATCCACTCTGACACTTTGACAAGTTCTATAATTCCTACTTCCAGCATTCTATCAAGCTCAATCTTCACTTTCTCCTTATATTTAGGGTTCAGTCTGTTATTATCTATTTGAATGGTCTTGTATTTGGTTTCAAATTGATCCTCATCTCTCCCATAGGCCCTTTAATTCCCTTCATATCAGTGAACTTGGCTAGAAACAAGTCCTGATATTCATGCAGTAACTCTGTAATTTTATCAATGGTAGAAGCATCCCAATAATCTCCAACGTTTGCAAACTTTGGTGTCTGCTCTGTTCCAATATTAACTTTCTTGATTTTTATTGGCTATCCAATGAATGGAAGATCAACTCCTGGTCCTTATACATCTCTATGGCCCTATGTTTCTATGATGTTCACCTTCCTCAGTTCATCATCTTCATTAGAATTGATGTTGTAACAACCTTGTAGTTTCTGGAGAGGCGAAGTCCATTCATCCTCTTCTTGTTATAAGGGAAGGATAGATAGCTCCTCAGATAATTAATGTCTCACAACCTGTAGTGCTTGATCTACTAAAGGATATTAACTTTCAAATAAGAAGGTGGTTACAAAATTCAGAGTCATACCTTTCCAATCTGTAGTGATGAGGCACAATTCTGCTTGAAGGTACCAGTTGATAGGTGTTGTGTCTAGCGTGTTGATGAATCTGTGTACCCATTGTTCTTGAGGAATGTTTCTCTAAGTTTTCACATCTTCTCACATGGTCCTTTGGTCAGCTTCAACCTATGTAGTGAACTTCACAACCGTCTACTTGTGCTGAGAATTGCATTGTCATCAGAGTATGACAATGTACCCAATCTGTAATATTACTTTTTTGTGTCCCCCACCATCTTACTGGGGTGGATTTCAAGGCCTCATCCATTGCCAAAAACCTATGTTTTGTTGGTACACTTGCTTCAAAGTCTTATAGGAAATATTCTAAAGGATTCAGACCATCAAATGTGTGTAAGTTACTTACTGTTTTTTCGATCCAGCGAATATCTCTGGTTAATATAACACATCTCCTTGTAGATACTTGATACATATAGTTCTTCCAATTATCCAGTGCTTCTTTTGAGTCTGATGGACACGCGTTGTCACTTCGCCATATTAAATTCCCATCGGCTTTAGGATTAATGTAATCCTGTTGTCTGGATGTTAGTTTATATATGTTTTCTAGTGCATATGTGTGGTCTTGTTCTCTGATAGGTTTCGTGTACTGCTGACCTTCATATTGATCTAAAGGTGCGAAGACCCTAAGGCCATCTCTTTCAAAATTCATACATCTCTTATTTAAATCAACCACAATGGTATTATTGAAAGCCCAATCAATTCTTAACAGAGTGGGGTAAGGACAATTGTCATCAAATATTTCAATTACCTCAAAATATGGAAATGTTCTTGGTCTATCAATGTCCACAGGGACATGCTCCAATCATCCAAAAGGGACGAAAGCTTGTTGATTGGCCATCCTAAGCCTGATAAGGGAATATATCAACTTTGGTTTTCCCATCAGTGCCCAGGTTTTCTTCGTCATGACATTTACCTTCGACCCTAAGTCGAGGACTACATAATCTATCTCATACTCTCATATTTGAGAATTCAAATGTAATTCCTTATTTGTCCTTCTCTTATTACCAATTTTGTGTATTTCCCTATCCAGTAAGGGGTCTATCTTTCCTATCTCATATTGCCTAATTAGATTGTGTAGCTCTTGTACAATGTTTTCATCCTGAATCAACTTAATACAAGTGTATAAAAATTCCATGAGCTTTCTTACCTCTTTTCCTTCTTTTGGTGAAGTAGACTGATCAAATGCCAGAGGCATTCCACATTCTCTCACTTTTGGTATTATCTTTGATGTAGAGCCTTGGTTTCCTTTGAATTATTTCCAGGATTCCTCAAACATCTGTCTTTCTTTCCTTGCATCAAAGATTTGTGTCTTCTCTGTAGCTTTCCTGCTCCCCGAGTCTTTTGTAATCTTTCCTTGGGTTATTCTGTCATCTCTTGTAACAAAGCCTCCTCTTGTTATAACATCGACTCTAGGTTCTTCTCCGTGAAGTTCAATATATATCAATTGCACTTGCAGGTTCTACTGATGTCCTCATCTTTATTGAACTTGGCTAGTAGCACAGGACAATCTTCTATAACATGGTCAAACGAGCTGCAGTAGCTACACGTGGTACAAGGGTTCTGATAATCCCTTGCAAGTTTTCCTAGTTGTGTGTAGTTATAAAAGATGATCTTTCCTCGGCCTCGACCCATTCCTCTCCTCGTCCTCTTCCTCTAAATCCACTGTGAGGATTGAAGTTTCCTCTCCCAGGAGAATTATACTACGTAGTGTTTCCTTCTTGTTGTACTTCGCCTTGAATATTATATATGTCTCTTGAATTTTCATGCATGAGCTCATAAGCCCTACAATCCCTATCATCATGTCCTACAGACTTACATAATGTACAATACAAATATTTAGATGTCTGAACATACTTTTGCATATAATAGCACTCACCAGTACAATGTCTGTTTCTGCATACCTGCACCAGGGTAAGGTGACTTTCTTCAAGGGGCTCAGAGCTCTAGAATCCAAGTGTTCATTGCATAGAGGGTAGTGTTCCTTATCATGGCCTTCTGATCTGCATCTAACACACTAGATGTCTTCTGACCTGCAGAGACAAACTAGTTAGCTGACTCAGGATCTGACTCAGACTTGAGCTGGATTCTCCCATAGGGGATGATTCTAGATTCATGGCGATCTCCAACACCTCAGCCTATGAAAAAATCTTCTATTGCATCAGGGGAACTCTGATGTGTGGTAGAAGGGTAGAATTGAACCATTCCTTGTTCTGTTCATCTGGGATCTGAAAAGTCAATGGGCCTGTTAAGGTCTTGAATCTCTGATCGAACTCCCAAATAGGTTCAACCACCTTCTTCTTGATCTCTTTCGGCTCTGTGATACATTGGGATTCTGACTTAGGTTTCTTGAATTCTGCAATCAACACGTTCTTGATTTGATTCAATGTCTTAGGTTGTGCAAGTCCTTGGACAAGTTTCATGTACCAACTCAATGCACGATCTCTGAGAGTTGTACTAAACTCGGTTCTTTTGACATCTTCATCTATGACATTCTTAATGTTCCATACAACTTCACATAGAAACCAGTGATGATCAGGATCTTCAGATCCATCTCCCCTAAAGATAGAGAGTCTCATCTCATCTTCCATAGATCTTCCTAGGGTTCCTGACTGAATATGTGGTGGAGTACTATTGACAGTGCTCTGGATGCTCTGGTGACTGGGATTACTCTAGTTTCTTAATACTATTGAATCAACATGAGGGATAATAGTACTTACTTCGATGGTCTGTGCAGTTTTTGAGGTTTCAGGATCTCCTCAGCGAAGCTCTTAATATTTTCCTTCCTCTGCCCTAGCAGGTTCTGAATATTCTTCGTATGCCAGTTTTGCTTCTTCTCCACTATAGAAACCTTCCTCCCCATAGTTCTATTTAAATAGGTTCACAAGATGAGATTCTTTGAATATTCTCCTACTACGCATATGTCCAACTTCTGTGTCATTGTCATCGTCTAAATTTTGAACATTAGCCTTTCTTAATCCGACCAATCTATTGTGTCTTCAATATGTTCTTCTCATGCAATAACATCTTGATTCTTAGCTTCAGAAAATGAAAAAAATTCCCTCTCGGTCCCTTAAAGAAATATCTCTCAGCTTGGCTATACGATTCTACTCTATCATCAAGGAACTCTGTCAAACCAGTGATATACTACTCGTGATATAGTGTTATCAACTCTCTTGACCTTCTTGATCAACTCTGACGTCCAAACCACAGGAGGTCTATATCAGATCTTGAACTAGGTATCTATTAATCTAGCTAGCCACTCATATAGCTCCTGATGGATCCCTCCAAACAATATCTCATGTATATCAGTGAAGATATATCCTTCTAGCCAATCCTCAATGATAAGATTAGGGTTATTATTCTGGGCTTCAGTGAAGTCCTTCTCTTGATCCTCTATCCACTTTTAAATCTCTGTCTTCGATGGAAACCACCTTGACATTCCCTTAAAAATATTCATGTCCCGAAAAAATAACCATTTTTTGGCACATGGTCAGACCCGGGGTTCAGCTCCAAGAGTGCACCAACAATACCTAACTACTGGCCCTTTCAGTAGCACCTACGAAGTAGATGCAGCCTCACCCGAGGCAGTTATGAGGGGGTTGCAGGATAGAGGTGTCTACAACCAAAGGGAATATCAAGTGGATCTAATAGAAGAACAACACAACATTCATATATCACTTATCAACTTAGATCTATTCTGCACATCTACTTACCAGATCTATAGAAATAATTCAATCATAGTATACCAATGACAGAGAAAGAAGATTGATCACACACAACACAAAATATACACGGTTCACCCTCTCCCTAGGGATACGTCCACAGAACTATGCTATATTATATTAAGGTAAAGCATACAGTTCTTATCTGTGCTCTTAGCTACCAGATATTCTCTCTTCTCCTCTCTTTCTCTCCCCTCCCTGCGCACCTAGATGTAGGGTTGATCTTTGCACCCAGTTGAATATCTTACAATCCAGAAGGCTCTTCCTCTTAACACTTCTCTCTCTCAATATAATAGTGTCTCACAACAACAATCAGATCGATCACTAGCAACAATGATAACCTATCTTGATACAAACCCGACCTAGGTCCTCTTGACCTCTATTTATACATTCCAATAGCTCACTGACAGCCTTAGGCCGAAACCTAGGTGTCCAAAACCCTAGACATAGATGATTTTAGGGGCTAATTTTTTCTCATGGACTAATTTTCCATGGTTTTTCCAAAAACGAGATTCGCTATTTTAAAAATGA
>SNQJ01S0004745.1:0-10622 GCA_010110895.2 Picea sitchensis
AAATAACTCAGGAAGATTGGTTGCAACTGCAACAAGAAGACCGAACAACATATACATAATAGACATGAAGAAGAGAGAAAATACAAAAGCCACACAAAAGGATTCCAAGGAAGAAAAAGTCCCAAAGACCAAAAATAAGGATGAAGTATTATTGAGTGCCACATGTTCAGGGGGAGTAGCTCCAAAGAAGAGCTACCTTTTGTCATTAAAATTAGGGGGAGAAGCCCTACCCTTTTCCATTGATGTCAAAGGGGGAGAGAAATTGGGATCATGATGACAGGGGGAGCATGAGTGTTGCCATCAATGACAAAGGGGCAGATTGTTGGAAGATTGGTTGTTGCCATTGATGTCAACCCTAGTCATGGGTTTTGGACCGCAAGATTGATGAAGGTATTTGGACATGAAAGAAAATGCACATACAAATAAAAAACCCCTGGATGGATAATATACATCATGTTGTTTCCGGTGGTATGTGTCACGTCACGTGGATCCTCATGGTTGAGGAGAAATGAATTTTTGAAGATTACAAAGTGAATTGAAGAAGGAAGTACATGTAGGCCCTGAAGATAATTAAAGAAAAGAATTACAAAATAAGAAAGTGTCAGGTCGGCCCTAATGTTAAAATGAAGTGACATAAATGGTATAAATACATATCATTATACATTCATTCGAAGCACAAGTCGAATTTTAGAGGAAATCAGAGGTAAAGAAGGCCGGATTTCAAGGGAGGATGAAGTCTTTTGGTGATGTGTTCTAAGGTATGTTATTTTCAGGTCATCTTACCATTTTCGCTATAACATTTTTTCTAGAACGATTCAGATGGTGAAATTGCTATGGAACTAAGAAGAGATATCAAGGTACCTATGGTAAAATTTTCATCTGTTGATTCTCTATAATTATGGAGATACACTCTGTGCAAGATAGGGTTTTGACCAGTCCTGAAGCTAATCAATAAACAAGTGTTCCGGGTAAAACAGTCATAACTTATTCATACAGAATCCAAATGAAGTGGGACCACTTCCATTGGAAAGAGTATAGACTGTATCTTATTTTATGGAATGTTCAGAATCGGATGTTAAATATTGCATGTGGGGCATGTTGTACAAGTTGGGTCTTCTAAATACACCAGAATTGAATAAAGTCTACCGTTCTTTCTATAACTTCCTTTTGGGGAGGAATCGAGGAGTGAAACTTGGAAAAGTTTTAGAGAATACATTGAGTAATATTATCTATAGGATCATAGTATTCCAAGAATTGAAGAATTTCAGAAATTGAAGAAGTCTCAGGAAGCATTAGCAGGTTCTATGTGATGGTTGGTTGATGGTCATGATTTAATGTAAAGTTTTATTATTTCTCATATATTGTGCATGGTGTATTGTGGTGTATTGGTGTAACTCTTATACTATTGTTCATTGATCATTGGATATAATTGAATGGTTTAATTATAAGTTGAAAAAGGTTTTTAAATTGTACTTGATACTGATTCACCCCCCTCTCAGTATCAACACACTCAGCATCTCGATGATTTACGAATCATCTTCCAAAGGTGTCGTCAATACAACATCCACTTGAACCCCCTCAAGTGCATGTTCTACATCACTTCTGGGAACCTCCTTGGGTTCATCATTTCCCAATGTGGCATTACTGTAGACCCCTTCAAAGTCCAAGCCATCACAAAAATTCTACCCCCTCGAAATTTACGCCAACTATAGAGCCTACAAGGCAAATCTAACTTTTTACGGCACTTTTTCCCATATTATGCTACTCGTGCACATGGATTCCTTTTCTTAATTCATCATGACATCCCATTCCAATGGGATGAACATTCCCAAACCACTTTTGATGATCTTAAAGAGACCCTCTCCAACGCCCTTTTTATTAGTCCACTTGACTATAACAACGACTATATCCTCTACATATTAGCCTCAACCATTTCAGTAGCAGGAGTGCTCATACAAATAGGGGACAATGACCATGAGAATGTGATTTACTAAATTAGTAAAAACCTTTCAGGGACACCCTTGAAATACAATCATGAAGAAAAGCTAGCCCTTGCAGTTGTCCTCGCAGTCCAGAAGCTGTGCCATTACATTTTTCTTCGAACTACCAAAGTCATAGCAGATTCCAACCCCATGCAATACCTTCTTAGTACTCGACAAATTAACGATAAATTTTCTTTCCTTCAGGAGTATGATATCGAATTTTCAACACCCAAGAGAAAGAAATCTCTCGTCCTTGCTGAACTCATCATGACATTTCCCTCCAATACTACCAGTTCCCCCGTCAATACCGACTTCCCCGATGAACATCTCTTTTACATCCCCTCGGATGACCCTTGGTATGACGATATTCTCGTCTACCTCCGAACACAAAAATTCAGAAACCACCTCTCCAGAGACAATCATCGATGTATTCATCACCAAGCCCCATGCTACTTACTCATCGGTGATGTCTTATATAAGCGAGGAGTCGAAATTGTACTTCGTTGATGCTTGAGTATCAATGAGGTCGATCGAGTCTTGAATGACTACCACAACGGTGCTTGTGGGGGCCACCTCTCAGGGATGTCCACTGCTCAGAAAATCATTTGCGCTGGTTAATTTTGGCCTACATTATTTCATGATTGTATCCACGCTATGAAACGATGTGACAAATGTCAGATTTATGCCAACAAAGCACAAGCACCACCTGCTCTTATACACCCAATCATCACTGCCAACCCCTTTTGCAAATGGGGCATAGACTTCATGACTTGCAACCCTCCATCCAACAATGGACACAAATACATCGTCATTGCAGTCAATTACTTCGCCAAGTGGGCTGAAGCCATGCCTACCTTCACCAACACCGCCGACACTGCAACACATTTTTTCTTTAACCACACCATTTCCTGCTTTGGAGTATCACTGCAACTAGTCTTTGATCACAGAAAACATTTCAAGAATGATATTTTCATCAAACTCTCATCCAAGTTAGGCTTCTCCCACGAGTTTGCCTCCCCATACTAACCTCAGTCAAATGGGTAGGTCAAAGCAATCAATAAGGTCCTCGAAACCATGTTGCAGTACACAATTAACAAACATAAGACCAATTGGCATCATATGTTATTTTCCGTGCTATGGGCTTATCGCACGACAGTCAAAACTGCCACTGGTTTCACACCATTTCATCTAGTCCAAGGGGTTGAGGCCACTTTTCCCATCGAGTGCAAAATTCCCACTTTATGCATCGCTATTGAGCTATTACCTGACACTACTCCAATGGAGCAACATCTATTGAACTTAGAGTCCCTGGATGAAGATCGTCGATCTTCATTACAGAACAATGAGGTAGCCAAAAAATGGTCAAAGTCCACCTTTGATAACCATGTCAACCTTCGCTCATTCAACAAAGGTGACCTCGTCCTCACTTATGATATCTCTCACGATACCGTCGGCCATAGAAAATTCGAGTCACTATGGAATGGACCTTATATCATCCAACATTGCCTCACTAAAGGCACATACATTATGGCCTCTCCTGAAGGCCACCCTCTCAAAGAACCCGTCAACGGGTTGTACTTAAAGAAATTTTACGCCTGAGCATAGCCATTCTACACTAGGCTTTTTCTTTTTGTACATTTTTGTAGAATTTTTAATATTCTTTCTTCCATACCTCACATCTAATCCATCATTTTTGTTATTGACAGATGCCTCCTCCATTGGCCTACCACATTGGTTACGCTGATGGAGCTAGCCGTTGTACACAGAATCTCACTTCGGTTGCTTGGGCCCTTTATTCACCCTCGCATGAGCTACTCTACTCCAACGGCATATGTCTGGGTTCAGCAACCAATAACCAAGTAGAGTATACAACCATCATTGGCCTCCTCGCCGAGGCCAGTCATCGCAATATTCGTCACCTTAGCATTCTATTAGATTCCCAACTGGTTTTCCTCCAACTCAATAATGTGTACCATATTTGCGATCCTTGCCTCTTCCACAAATACTTGCAAGTTAGAATTTTATCTCAACATTTTGATTCCATCACATTCACACATATTTCAAGACAATTTAATCAAATAGCAGATAATATGGCTAACCTAGTGTTAGATTGGCATTTATCACATCAAAGTACCAGTATGCATACATAAATCATCAACCATCTGTCACAACATATAGATTAGACATCATCAAAAAACATTAACAAACATCAACACATATGAACATCACAAAGATCCCAAAATATATATCCATCTCTCTCTCTCTCTCTCTCTCTCTCTATATATATATATATATATATAGATAGATAGATAGATAGATAGATAGATAGATAGATAGATAGATAGATAGATATATCGGTCAATGAATCATCAATGTTTACAAAAAGGTACATCAAATACAATATCCGTAGGTAGGTGACCACCTCACACCTATATAGACAAAAACGGTGCCACCTCACCATATACAAAACGGGATCACCAGCCTATATAGGTACAAAAATACATAAATACAGAGACACTCACGGCACCTCTAGAACTCCACCACCTGACCCTCTCTCTGGGGGAGGGGCCCCTCCAGCAAGGGGTCCCTCAGGTCCTGAAGGAAATCTCCCTGTCATCTCCGCCCCCGCTACAGTCGCTCTCTGAACCACGACCCTCCACGCCACCGGAACACCCACACACTACTCCATGACCCCCTCGTTTAGGATCCGTGACCACATTCCCTCAAGAAATCCCTATAGTACTGCCTCCAAGTGGTCATGAACATCCTCGAACTCTCCCCGACCTTGTCCGGAGGAGCATGCGATGGCCCTGCACTGGGGTCATCAAAATGGCATCGCCTGATCGCTCTCTCATCACTAGAAGGCCTCTCCCCAGTGTCATCACACCATCATCGCTCTCCTCCCCGCGGCTCTCCCCATGGCAATCTCACTGGCCCCTGACAAGCCGGTGCCCTAACCAACTCAACCTCATGCCCGCGAGGTGCCACATATGCACATACGACAAACAAAAGATAGCATCAACATCCATCTATACATAATACACATGCTATACTATCTAAATATCAAAACATCAAAAATCACATCATACCTCGGCAGTCGAACACCTCTCTTGGAGGTAACACCATCTCCATATCATCCTGGAAGTCCACCCCATAGTTCAGATACTGCAGTATGATTTGCGACATCTTCCACCACACCTATGTAGCCTCAACCGTGAAACAATGGCCACCCTCCCCACCACCATGATGAACCAGGATCGTCAACCACCACCTCAGTCATGGCTCTCGCGCACTAGGTGAGCCCAACAACACTCTAGGGTGAAACATCGACACCCTCTCCAAAAACCATGCAACCAAGATGGACCCAAACACAAACTCCCCTTAGTCCGCAGTATGACACCTGTCAAGCTGCCCTACCATATTGGCATGGAGCATCAAGCCCCAGGAAAAATGCTCACCTGCCAGTGCCCTCTCCATAATCCTCAGCTGACCCCCACTGATCCACTAAGTCGCAAGAGACCCGTACACTCTCACACCCATTACTGCCATGTAACAATGAACAAGGGCATCCATCGCCTCAATACTCACCACAAAACCTGACATGAAGTTCTCCCGCATACAATACTTCTGGACGAAGGCTACCAACTACCCATCCCCAGGTACTACGGGCTCCAACGATAAGAGGGTTCCCCAAAAAGGGATCCCAATCAAAAAATAAACATCCTCCATCGTAGTGAAGGCCAACTGCTCACCCTGCACCATAAAGTAATGTAGATCCAAACTCCACATCCTAATCAAGAACTGCAGTAAATACTCTTGTGCTCACACCAAGGGGCACTCAAAGAACTTCAGCAGCCCATAAGCTTCCAAAGTATCATGAACCATCGACTCCTCATTAGTCACGACCTCCCTAATGTGTGACCAATCTCTCTCTTTCTAGTGAACTAACATCGTCCAAATGATCACCTACATCCACATAATATAGTTCTCGATCAACCATCTCAACCATAAAAACATCAAAATCTCCAAAAAAGATAAGTTTTACACCCTTCAGCTTTGCCTCCAAGGCACGACTGTTTAACCCCACAGGCGCGCATACATGCACGCTTGTTCATCCCGCAGGTGCACCCACATGCACACTTGGTCATCCCACAGGCATGCCCACATGCACACATGTTGGCCATAGAGAGGCGCATTCATGCACCCCTGTCACATATACAGGTGTGCATCATAGCGCGCATGTTCACTACACAGTTGTGCATGTATGTGCAACTGTTAAGCTTACAGGCATGCATGCCATGTGCCCTTGTTTCCCCCATTAGGGAACCCCCACGTGTGAATATCCACATTACAAGTGCGCACCCTTGCACGTAAATTTTTTGATCGCCCGTGCACTAGGGGTCCCACACCCAAAAAACCCCCTATACGGCCCTTCGTACAAGCCCTGCCCAGAAAAAAAAACCCTAATTCTATGCAGGACTATACGACAACTAACCTGAAGCTCACTGGTCCTGAATCGACTACTGTGTTCTCCCAGAATCTCCAAATCTCCTCTGAATATCTCTCATCCAATCACTCTGACAACAGGTACAAATGAGGTGGCATTGTGGGCCCTACATCTATATATAATCCTTTTTGCCAAACTTCCAGACTCCATTCCAGGAGCTTCGAACGTTCATTTTTTGATCTGTCTTCAGCCACGGGATCAACATCTCATCAACTACACCATTCCTTTCCCTGAGCCACTTTCCATCCTTAGCCCTCGAGCGACATTTTTCTCCTATTACACTTAGGTACGTATGCTTACATTATTGACTAATTTCTCTATGATCTTTCTCTTCAGATATCGTTCATGTCGGGTATTCATTTTCCATGTGTGCAGGTACTTGATAATCATATCTCAGCAGTCTCCCTTCAGGTATATTATCGACACTGGCATGTAGTCTTTCCCTCTGAATATCACAATTCATTTCCCAGTTACAACCTCTAATATTTGCCTCTAGGATCCTTACATCTAGCTCTGCAGTATTGTTACCTCCACTGCATTTCGGTATGGTCACCCAGTAGCACTCTCACCCACATGAGTTGTCTCATTCATAATCCCCTTGGGCACTTTGACACTCATGATGTTTTCACCCTTTAGGAATGGGAGTCCTGATAGTCTTACATCGTGTAGAGAATCATCCACATACTCCTTCTCTTCATTTTGCTAACCTGCCCAATGGAATCCTAGGTTAATTCATCATGGTTCTATTTTAACTACACCCCCACAGTATCATTCACCATCCATTTCATCCACCGCTAGTTTTCCCATCTGTAGATTGTCCCCAACACATTTCCCTAAATACATAAACTCACCTATGGGGCCCTAACCCTCCACTTGTTTTCCAAGTAACTTGCGTTATCATCAAGCCAAGCCATCTTACACTGGGGCACCCATTTCTGTATCTGCACAGTTATCCCAACTTATTCTTTGTTATTCTTTTGGTAATTCTACAAAACCTTCTTTTGCATTTTCATAGCTTTCTGTTATCGCCTTTAGTGGCCTTCATTTTTCCATAAAAGTAACCCTTGTCTCCCTTGGTTGGGGCGTTTAACACTTTCTGACATCAATTAAATTATCTATAAACCATGAGTATCCTCTAGCCCATACACTTTTTGATCTCTATGTTTATCCATTTTGTCATGCCTCTGACACATTTTACCTTCATCTAGTTGTCCCCCTGACACTAGATTCAGTTTCACTATTGCTGCCACTTACATATCTCCCCAACCAAAGGCATTCTTGAGTCTCACTACTCCTAGACTTCGTCTCTGTTACTCATCAGTTCCTGATTTTGTCCAAGTGGATTTCATGAAGCCCTCCGCTTCTCGAAGTCGTGTCTCCCTTTCTGTTGACATCAACATAGTTTCCAGCAGGGCGACAGTATCTTGACTCTCATTACCTTTACAATGAGGAGTCTTGGACGACACAGAGAGAACCATCATTCCTCTCTGATGTCATTTACCCTCACCACATTCAACTTCAACACTTTCTCATGTTGTGGTGGGTCTTACTTTGTGACTAGTGCAATTGTTTTTATATTTGCCGGTGACCTCGGAATGTTGTTAGGCCATCAATGCCTAGAAATCCTCGACACTTCCTCTAAGTGTCATTGCCTCTTTTCAGAGCTTATTCACCATCAAAATTGTCCTCTTCTATTATCAACACGCCCCTGAGGGCGCTGCAGTCATCTACACCAATATATAGCTTCAATTACTATATTACACTTGTTGAGTTACATAACACGAGCAGGGGGCATGCCTGCCTTGTTTGTACACAATTTATTTTTTACACCTTGTGAAAGGTTGGGTTCTATAGGTCCCCCTCTCCCTCCAATGGGTCACTCTTGACACTCTCATTATCGCTCTTTCTTACAATGGTACTCTAAATAGAATAAACATTGATGAATTTCATCTATACGTATTCTCCTAACCTCATCCATCAGGGGGCATCTGTTATCACTGAAGTTTCATCCGTAAATGGTTATAGGAATCCAACACCTTCAAGCAACTATTAGTTCACCCATGGACCAAAAATTACCAAAAATGAATTTCCAAAAGGTCCAAAACTATATAACCAGTTATAGAATCAGCATGCGCTAAGCATATACAGGAAGCGTGCGTATGTGCACCAGTTGAAAATGCTAGAAAAGCACGCATGCGCCCAAGGTGTGACTATGGATGCTAAAATCCGTGCACACCTTAGAACGACGCATTTATGATGTTGGTCGGATTCCCACCCACTTCTGGTTTAGCTTCGAAGTCGATTTGACATCCAAATATTGGCTGAATCCGGCTGAGTGGCTGGTCAAAGACCTAAGGGTTCCCTAAATAGCCCCTTGTTCACACTAAAAGCTGGTTGAATAATACCTCAAAGATATGTTATAAAAAGAGGCCATGGGTGCACTACATTTTCAAGGAATTCATTTGTATTGTTATGCTGCCTATATTCTCTTGGAGGATCCTCTTTCCTGGTCAAGAGCATACAAGCAGTATTTCATTGGAGCTATTCACATCACCTTTTGAGTGAATTAGCTTGGGATTCTTTCACCATTTCTTTCAAGTTTTCAAGTTGTAAGAAGAGCTCAATCTTGGGGGTTCAAGAGCCCTCCCTTGGAGGAAGAGGGGACCGAAAGTATCCATTTCTCTTTGGTGTTTTCTTTCCACTAATACAATCATTTCCATTGGTGGCATGAGTCTTGTTTGTTCTTTGTTCTAATGTCCTTATGCACTCTAGTTAAATTCTGTTATTGTTCTTAGCTTAGTCTTTTCTTTATATTACATGCCTATTGTTCCTAACTCTTATATTTACTGTTGTCTTGCCTAGATAACCCAACTGGGCTTGTAAGAACCTCTATTTTTCTCATTTAGGTGACAAAATAGGTGAAACACTGACATCCCATTCTCATTACATAATCCCATAACCCAAAAAGGACCCAAAAAGGGGCCGAGATCCCGCGATCTCTGCTTCGTATTGCGCACCTCCTTCAACAGCCTGTCGAAGTCCGAAAAATGGTCAATCATGACCAAGAACCCTCAAAAATTGGTCAATGGCCAACAAATATGTACCAACATCATCAACTATACACCTCATGTATGTGCCAACTCATCAACTACTTGTCTCAACCATGTACCCAACATATAACTTAACCAAAAGCCCTCATCAATTTCATCATCCAAATATTATTTGTAACTTTGTAATAGACCTGGTGTATATGATCACATACCTGCAAACCTTCCTTAACTTTAACAACAAGAGACTAGCATTTTCATGAAAAATTTCTTTAGTCTCACATGACTAGTTTTGGATTAGTCAACAACCGTAACTTGAAATAATCATAACTATGTACCTGTAATGAATTAAGATATGAAACTGACACAAAATGTTTTTCAGTGTGTTTTATGCAATTCCTCCAGGTGTCACTACTTGAAACCTCTCAGAAAAGGAGTTATAGAAAAAATGGCATACCTTGTTGAATTCTGGCTTATTCTAGAGAGCGACCTTGTATAGCATGCCCCACATGGAATATTTGTTGAATCGATATGAAAATTTTACAAAGAATACTTAATACTGTACTCTAGCCAACACATTTGGTTTTACTAAATTTGGATCTGTTATGAAGAAGTTATGACATTTTTTCCCGAAACACCTATTTTAGACTAGTTTCAGGACTAGCCACAAACCCTATTTTCCACGGAGTGTAACTCCAAAAATACAACAAAAACAAGCTGAATTTATTACCACAGATACTTGGATATTTTTCCTTAATGAAATAGAAATTTCGCGGTCTGAATCATTCTATAAAAAAAGTTATTGCGAAAATGGTGAGATGACTTGTAAATAACATACCTTAGAAAGCATCATCAAAAGAATTTATCCTCCCTTGAACTCCAACCTTATTTTCTTCACCTTCCTTCTGAAATTCATCTTAGATATCATTTGGTTACCTCAGACACCTATATATATTCAATATTCTCAAGTTTGATCTAAAATGAGAGAGCCTTGCCTCTTATTTATACTCTCCAAGTAGCTTCCTTAAAAACATCTTCTAGGTCACTTTGCCCACTTTCCTTATTTTAGGGTTAACCCACTTCTAA
>SNQJ01S0004745.1:22867-50733 GCA_010110895.2 Picea sitchensis
CTTCCTTCGCCAAATGCAACTACCTTCATCTTGTTGATTACCTCTTTGCCCAAGAAGAAGAAGGCTGAAGTCTTGAAGTTTGTCAAAAGATTGGAAGAAATGTCGGCGATGTCTCTCCCACCGGATGGTCCTATTCAGGTTGCCTTGAAAATGTCTGAGTGAGCGCTTGTGGGGAAGTTCACTGGCCTATGGCCACCTCCCAAATCCACAGAAGCCTTGGTGATAAAAAACTGGAAGCCATTGATTAACTAGAATGTCACCTCTTATTTCCTGGGCAGAGGTTATTTCTTATTTGAATTCACCTCCAAAGAGGGTAAGGAGCTGATATTAAGGAATGACCCATATTTTATGGGGCCTCAAGGGTTGTATCTGAATAAGTGGACTCCGGACTTCGACCCAACAGAGGATGTTCCTTTAGCAGTTCTAGTGTGGGTCAGATTGTTTAATCTCCCAATACATTGCTAGAACTGGGTCTCTTTGAAACACATAGGGGATGCGTTGGGAAAATTCATTGATAGGGAAAACAATAAAGATCAATACAACTGTGCTCAGATCTGTGTGGAGGTGGATCTTGAAGTAGGGCTACCGGAAGCTATTAAAATTAATATTGGAAGCTGGTCTCATATTCAAAAATTGGATTATGAACAACTTCCATTTAAGTGTCGGGGGTGTCACGAATATGGCCACTTTGCTAGAAATTGACCAAAAAAGAGTGAGGAGGATAAGGAGAAAGAGGAAGGATGGAATCAGGCCAAGAGGTCCAAAGCTAAACCAAATGTCTCTAATCCAGCAGGACATGAAAAGGGCAAAGGAAACCAGTCCAAAGGTAACAACGCATCCTAGAAAAACCTCCCTCCAAAAGATTCAGGAAACATGTTCGAGGCCCTTGGCTCAATTTCAAAAGAAATCCCTGAAGTGGATCCACCTCAGAGGGAGAAGACGGATATTTAAAGGACTAAATACAAGGAGTCTACTGAGGTTGCAACGACAAAGGATTCAAGGTAGGGGGAAGGAGAAATAGAAAGATCCAAAGATAAGCACATAATGAGTGATGTGTAAATCCAAGGCTCGAAAGAATCTGAGGAGGAAGGAGAGATATGAGACTCTCATTCCACGGTCATAAGGTCAGCAAGGGGAAGGATTTCAACTAGGGAGAAGAGAGAGAAATAAACATACAAAGACAAAGTGCAGGGCAGCCAACGTACTTTGGAAAAGTTGTTGGCTAAAACCCTAAAGATGGCAAGAAACTAGGGATAGGGCTCCAAGGGAGGCCCTCACTCTCATAAAAATAAACAATGAAGGTGATCTCCTGGAACTGCAGAGGTTTGGGGAGTAATATGAAAGAAGAAGCCATGAGGAGCCTAATCATGACAGAAAATCCAGACATAATGCTAGTCCAGGAGATAAAATTGGAGGAAAATGACTTCCTTCAAAGCAGCAAATTTTTTTGGAATAAAGGAGGGACAAAGGATTTCTCAGCTAGAGGGACCTCGGGAGGTCTGGGCACTCTTTGGAATGCTTCCAAACTCAATATGGTAGCTGAAAAGAAAAATGTTCATTGGTTGTTCACAAAGTTTCAACATCAAGAATCGAAGGAGGTTTTCAGTCTCTTCAATGTATACATTTTGGTAAATGCAGGGGAAAATAAATATTGTTGGGACTCTCTGAAAGAGATGGCGGATGGGGAGGAGTTGGAAAACATTCTAATTGTAGGGGATCTTAACATTTCCCTTAGCCAGGGAGAAAAGCGAGGGGGATGTATAGTGAGAGATCTGGCTCGAGAGTGGGTGGAGGATCTCATTCATGACTGGGATCTACTCGACATCAAGCCTTGCCGACGTAAGTATACCTGGTCAAATAAATGGGTAGGCCCTGGGCATATTGTTGTTAGATTAGATAGGTTTCTCATTCAAAGTCCCTACCTCCTTCTTGGCCTTGATGCAAAGATGAGTATTCTTACTAGTAGCACTTTGGATCATAAACCCATAAAGCTGGTTCTCTTAGCCCAAAGAAATTTAGACCCTATCCTCTTTCGATTTAGTCCTCTCTGGATAAATCAAAAGGAATTCTTGGAGAGGGTTGAAGAAACATGGAAGATGCCTATCATGGGTTCCCCATTCTTCGTTTGGGAGGAGAAGTTGAGAAGAGTGAAAATAGCTTTGAAAAGTTGGGCTAAAAACATCCCTAGTCCTGTGGAAGAAAGAAATAAAGTCCAATCAACTCTTGAGAATCATCAAGACTACATGGAAGAGGCAGAAATATCGAGTGAGTCTTTAAAAAGGGAGGAATATCTATAGAAAAAATTTCAAAATGCATGTAGACAGGAGGAGGAATAATGGAGGCAAAAATCCAGAAGCCTTTGGTTGAAATCTGGAGACAGAAACACATCATTTTTCCACAAGCAAGCCCAAGCTAGGAGAGGTTACAATTCCATTTCCGAAATTAAGGATGAAACCCAAAATTATGGTGATTTTCCAAGCATTAAAAAGGCTTCCTTCAACCATTCTAAAAGTCTTTTCAGTGAAGAAGAGGTGCAGGGATGCAACGACAAGTTTCTAGATGAGATACCTTCTAAAATCATAGCTAGAATGAATCATAAGTTAAAGGCTAAGGTCAATAGGAAATAAATAAAGGCTGCCTTGTTTTCCATGAGTCCAAATAAATCCCCAGGCCCGGATGGGTTCACGACAAACTTTATCCAAGTATGTTGGCAGATTGTGAAAAAAGATTTACATAAAATGATTCTAAAATCCCAAGACTGTAATAAAATTGGGGGCAACACAAACTCTTTGTTTCTAGCCCTCATTTTGAAACAAAAGGGTGAAAATTCCTTCAATAGGTTCTGGCCCATTTCCTTGTGCAACATTGGATACAAGATCATAACAAAGGTGATTGCCAACAAATTGAAATGGATTCTTTTAGACCTCATTCCGGATAACCAAGGGGGCTTTGTTCAAGGAAGGCAAATTGCGGATAATATAATCTTAGTCCAAGAGGTGATACACTCAAGTCTGAAGAGAAAAGAAAAAGGTATGATAGTTAAGCTTGATTTTGCAAATGCATTTGATAGGGTTAGGCATTCATTTATGTTTGAATTCTTGCATAAGTTTGGTTTTGGGTCTGGTTTCATTAGTTGGATCAGAGCCTGCATTTCTGAGCCATGGATTGCTCCATTGGTGAATGGGAGAGTAATAGAATTTTTTAAATCCTTAAGATGGCTAAGGCAAGGATGCCCTCTCTCCCCCTTTCTCTTTTTCCTCCAAGCCTCTGCCTTAAGCTTTATTCTGGAAAAAAGAAGATCAGATCAGGATATTTTGGGCCTTCAAATTGTGAGAGGAGTAAAAGAAATCAATCTTGCCTTATTTGTAGATGATTCCCCACTGCTTGGGGTAGCTTCTGTTCACACTGCCTATCAGTTTAAATTGGTGGTGGATGAGTTTTACATTGCCTTGAGCAGTAGATTGAATGCTGGGAAGTGTCACTTTTATGGCTGGAATGTGTCTAAAACTGAACTGATTGCTATTGCTAGATGCTGGGGATTTTTTGATTCCAATCAATGGACGTCTTTCAAGTATCTAGGGTTGCCTATATTTCAGAAAAATCCTTCAGGTAAGGATTGGATTCCCCTCCTTGACAAGTTTAAAAATAAATTGTAGGCTTGGGGTTTTTCTTGGCTAAATCTTGCAGGTACGATTGTGCTCATTAAGTCGGTCTTGAACAGTCTCCCAACTACCAAGAATAGCTTATGCTAGATCCACTTGGAATTCTCAGAAAAATGGAAGGCTTAATAAGAAGATTCTTTTGGAAAGGTGGAAAACAAAACAGAAATAGACTATCGCTTTTCAATTGGGACAAAGTCACCAAGCCAATTTTAGAGGGAGGTCTGAACGTCAAAGACCTAAGATTAAAAAATTTAGTGTTGGGAGCCAAAATTATCTGGAGGCAAGTTGCCCCTAAGGCTGGTTGGGCTCAGTGTTTTCTCTAGAAGAAGTACTTCACTGGGCCAAGTAAACGATGCCTGGACAGACCTGTTCGATTCTCTAATGGATCACAAATCCACAAGTTGTGTGTGCAGGCCCAAGCGCTCATACATGACAACTTGTATTGGGTCCCAGGGAATGGGAAAACTATATACCTTTGGGAGGATCACAGAATGAATGATGTACCCCTAGCAAATGTTCACGAGATTCAAGAATTGCGTTGTTGGATGAAGAACGTAGGTTTGGTCTCTCTGTGAGACATCTCTACTTGGAAAGACAAAGTCTGGTTGGAGTGGATGAAGACGGATTTGTGAGCGATCTTGAAAACGCATGGCTGGAGCTTCGGTCTAGGATTAAAGGGAAGGATCCAACACATGAAGAGAATCATGATCAGAGAGGCCGAGGGTTGTATTCCAGTGCTTACTCTGTGGTGCAAGGTTATAAAATGATGCAAGCAATTCCTTATGCTCCTCCATGCCTAGCATTGTGGAAAGGTCTTTGGAAACAAAAATGTATTCCCAAAATTGACATGTTCAATTGGATGTTATGCCACAATCGTGTGATTACAGTAGAAAATCTCATGAGGAAAGGCTTCCATAGCCCTTCCAGATGCTCACTGTGTTTGGCAAATGAAGAAAACACTCAACATATAATGTTGGATTGTAGTTTCGCATTAGAAGTCTGGGACGAAGTGTTGAGCCATTGGTTTGCAGACATAACGCTCCCATCCTCCATTTTTGATATGCATGCTAATTGGTTTCACTGTTACCCTAGAAACCTCCCAAATAACAATTGGTTTAAGGTTGGTTTGCTGGTTTTACCAAAGTTGGTCTGCTGGAAAATTTGGTTGGAGTGGGATAGTAGGATTTTCCAGGGGAAAATGCATAATGCAAAAGTGATCATGACTAAGATAAAAACCACTCTCAAAGAATTTTTGAGTGAGAACGTGAGGAATATCACCGATAAAAACCTCTCCCCTCATGACATGGAGTGGGGTGGATTGCTGGGATTACAGCTCCTCAATGCATATTTCCAAGAGGAAAAGAAAAAATACTGGCATATTAGAATGTCAGAAGAGAAATTCAACAATTGGAATAAGGAAATGGCTTGCTACTCTTTGTTCTTCGATGGGGTGGCAAAAGGTAATCTGGGGAATGTAGGTGCAGGTGGAGTCATCAAAAATATGGAGGGCCAAATTGAGCACAGGTACGCTTGGGGACTAGGCCAAGACACCAATACCGAAGAAAAGGCGATGGCACTGCTGCAAGGTCTCAAGGTATTGCAAAAGGTGGGCATCAAGGAATCATAGGTCATTGGCAATTCTCAGACTCTCATAAAAATGTTAGTGGAAAATTCAAGTCCGAAGGATCTTCGGCTAACTAGATTGATGACGAGAATTAAAAATATTGCTAACTTCTTTCAAAAGTTAAGCTTCTTCCATGTTTTGTGGAACAACAATAAAGAGGCAGATGCAGAAGCAAATAGAGTTGCTCTTCTTCCCGCGGGCACTCTATTATGGGATAAGAAGGAAAATTGGGATCCAATTCCGTAGTAGTGTTGTTATGTTTTATTGTCTATTTCTTCAGTAGTTTGTATGCATCTTTAAGTTAGGGGAAATCTCGTCGTTAATGTGGATTTCGGAAACTAAGAAGCTTCAATATGTCAGAATTAGAGATGGGTGGATTTTGGTTATGGGGGAATATTGGGAGATGTCCCGACAATCTTGGAAGCATGTAAATGGCCATTTATGCCGAGAATTTTAATACCAAAACATAACCATTTCTGTTTAAAAAAAAGATTGTTTTATAGCATAAGGAGAGAACTAAGTGTTGATACTTTGGAAAGGTTTAGTCATAATTTTATTTTAGTTTTTTTTAATGATATCATTTAGTTAATAATGTTTTGTATCATTTAGTTCATAGTATACGATGTTAGCTCAATTAGTTAGTTGTTGTTAATATTATTGGGTATTTGATTAATTCCATAACTTTAGGTTTTTGGTTTGAATTCTTATAGGTGTGAGACACTAGTTTATGTTGAAGAGTTTACTAGAAATATCATCTATAAATATAGGGAAGCATCCCTTATATTTCTCCATAAAATTTTACTTAAAATTTTTATATCATTTAATTAAAAATAATTAAAAAAATAAAATAAATATTTTTAGTAAAATCATAATTTTATAAAAAATTGGTTTGGTTTTTATTAACCAATAATTAAATCCAATAAAAAATTGATAACAAAATTAAAAAATAAACCTTTAAACAATGATATTTTTATTTTATTTTATAATATTTTATTATACTTTATATTAAAAAATTAAAATAAAATTTATTAATGTTTTAAATGCAAGAAAGGAAAGCCTATTAAAAGTGAAATGCATGGTTTTCATTACAAATAAAACCTAAAATTCTATATTTATTAAAAAAAGAGAGGAATCTTTAAATAAAAATAACCAACTAGCTTGTAATATTTTTGTTATTATACTTCTTCTTTACCCTAAGAGGCTGGGGTTACAGGTACTATTAATATTTTCATTATTATATTTCTTATTTACCATAAGAGGGTGGGGGTTAGGGGTACTATTAGAGAAAAAATATTATGTTTTCTCTAATATCACCCCACCCTCTTATCTCTGTGTTTACTCTTTATAAATATCTAATTTTTTTCTACTATGTTTTTTTAAGTTTTCTAGTATTAAAGCACAGAAGGAGGTTGAACAAGGATTTAGCACACCCAACCCCCTAAAAGAGTCATTAGGTTGTTGGGATGTGAAAATTTCTTAAAATGTTCCTCTAAAATTACCTTCTTAACATGATCTCTAAATTTAATTATGATCTTAGAAACCAAATATGCCCATCGTGATATTTCCAACGACTGCAACTATGTCAAAATATAAGTCCTGGTTCGAAATTTATGGTCTATTAAAGTTAGAGGAATTTTCTTGCCTAAAATCACATCATACACCCACGTGGCATCTGCGTGGATCCACGTCACCCTTACCATCCAACACAGACTAGAGTGTGTTAATGTGTCGGGGTACAAAACTCCTACGTGGAAATCCCCAACCAAGCCCAACGAGATTAGAAAACCTTGACGTGGAACCCATCACATCTAGGGATCTGTGAATCCGGCCTCCCTGAGGGTTGTCATTTACTAGACTCCTGGATGTTGGATGGTCCAAATATCTAGGGCTACAACTCCCTCTTAAGCTTGTTTGAGAATTTTGAAGAAAAAAATTGAAGCATCTGGACATCTGGTCATCCCGAATGCTCCAAAACGCCACAGGGTTTTCACTCAATGAACATGTTTCCTATCACCTACATTCATGGGATATTAAATAATACCCCTAATTTCACTAGATATTGAAGAATACCTCCAAAAATCTTGTTTTTGAATCCCCCTCCTAATACACATTTCCAATGAAAGAAACCCTTATTTTTACTAGATACCCATTTTATACCCCACAATACCTATAAAGAACTCGATACCCACATCCCCCCCCAAATACATAGAGTATATTGACTCTAATTTTCACAATTAAAAAAAACCCTTTATCAATGAACATGATAAGATATTGGTCAACAAGGTGAAGCCCCCATGCAAAATGTAACCCTCACATTATTCTGGGATGTCTGGATATCCATAGATCTAGGCCTACGAAACCTCAGAAAAAACTGAGAAACATCTGGCATCTGGGATCTGGAATATGCCACCTGACATGCCACCTCCTCTCAAGGCTGAACATGTGGATAATGCGACATCAACACGTGGAGGATGACTTGACAACTCTCGCATGAATAAGATGACATGACATGATGTGTAATTTGACATGGCATGCCACCTAGGATGATTGGTACTCTAACATGGCAGTCCTCGTAGCATCTATCATCACAACATCACCCTTGTTGACTATGGAACTGTACAATGAAACCCTAACCGATCCATATTATATTTAGTATCTGGGGATATGGGAAAAATCCCTACACTGCAATGTTTGATGGGATTCCTCTATTGTAATAAACCCTCACATGATACCATACCTATATTAACACATATCCATATTTAACCATGTCTTTAATCTATGGAAACACTAATACAAATCTCCATAAGTGTTTAAGTCTATTGTTATCCCCAATGTTAATTGTATTCTAATACATATCTCATGAGTTAAATTAAGTTATATGTGAATTATGTTTATGTAATGGTTAGTTACTGGATGACAATCTCATATCGATTATGGATGTAAATGAATTAAGGTTGGGAAATTCAAGAGAACATTGTGAATACATGTTATTTTCAACTTCAATTATTAACATTGTTAATTATGAAATTGTCCGGCATGAAAAATCTACAATGAAATTGTAACTAGACTCATAGTTATAAATTTACAAATGAGGAAAAAAAAGTATTCAGAGTGTCCACACAAAGAAAGAAATATTTAAAGTATATTACATTACTTAAAAAATAACTATAAAAATTAAATAAGCCAAATTTGGTTTATCCTTTATATCTCATTCCAAATCTAGAATAGTTCAGGAGACATATTTCTTTTTCAAACTTTCATAGTACAGAACTATAAAATATATTCATGTAAGGGAATAAATTAAACAAATAGTCCAATTTTTCTTTTGATGCTTGTATTAATGATCTTATAATATGTATAACTCATTCATGTGTATATTATAGTTCATTATTTATGGATTAAGTTGCACAATTTTCTTTCCTTTGATTCCATGTATTGTTGTTGTAACTTGTTGTTGACGAGCATTTGTGACACACCATCAACGAGAAGGGAAGATCCAGTCTGGGGTTGTCTAGTTAACCCAAGTTGTTTAGAATAACCTACCCTAATGGGTTTTATTGCTCTGTTAGCCAATGAAAAATACTAAAGTGACTAAAAAAATGAAAGCTATCTATCAATATATATATATAGTTTTATTATATACAGATACAAGGTTTGCATAAAGCCTTGGAAAATGAAAGTTTAAATAGTAAAACAAAATTTGAATAAAATATAAGACTAAGGAAATTATTCTAGACAACAAAAATGAACGAATAAGATTTGAAATGATATAACTGTTAATGAACAAAGCAGTAAAGTTTGAATAATTTAATCATTATTCATTCGTAAAATAAATAAATCAAATAAAGGGAAAATTAACTAACTTGATGTTGATCAGCTGTAAAGAAAAAGCTCTAAGCTATTTTGTCTTTCTGTGTAATGTAAGCTCCTCTTAACCTGT
This sequence comes from Picea sitchensis, assembly GCA_010110895.2. Taxonomy (NCBI): domain Eukaryota; kingdom Viridiplantae; phylum Streptophyta; class Pinopsida; order Pinales; family Pinaceae; genus Picea; species Picea sitchensis. The sequence continues at coordinate 32,094 of SNQJ01S0004745.1, forward strand.
TTCCAAGCATAAATCTATGGCAAGAAGAAAAGAATGATCCTTCCTAAAGTAACTCAAGGAATCGAAAGCAATCTATAATAAACAGAAAGGAAAATATATTTTCTCATGTAACTTTAAATTATTCAAAAACTGGAGATGAAATTAACTCCAATCTCCGGCAAATGATATAATCAAAATCTAACATTTGATGTAAACTCAAAATGTACATATATATGATTATCCACAAAGATTATGATAACCAATAAATAATGGATTTCGTAAGAAATAAACACAACATGAATGCATAAGTGTTGAAAAAACTAAAGCTAATTCAAAACATATGTTTTCATGCCCAAAAAATATATGAAAGACTATAATCACATTATACAGTTTACATAAGGAATAAAGCCAAAAAGCAAACTACATTTCATATATTTCTCAAAAAGATAAGTCCATCATCAGGGCCCAAAAGAATTGCCCCTTGTCTCTGCGCAAGCACCAATATTTAAACTAAGTTCATGATTTGTTTCTCATATCTTCTAAGATAGAGACATATCTATCTTTAATAAAGTATTTACTAAAAAATAACCAAAAAAATAGGTCTGATGTAACAACCATTCAAAATAGTTACATAATCAAAATATTCTTGAAATTATTTTAAAAGAGAAACTTGCAAATATGGAGCATCTCCAACGATCTACTTGTCCCATCAATCTTTTCAAGTCGAACCCCTTCACACCTAAGAAGAAAAACAAAATTTTAATTTAGAAAAAAACAATCTAATAGACTAATTAAAGGCAAGCTACAAAATCTATGATTTTGTAGCTAGTCTAATAAAACAAAATAAAACAATTTAAGTTATTACAAAACAAACCAAACGTTAATTCCAAGAAGAATGTTTACCCATTAAACATTTGAAAAAGAGGCATGAGGTAATTCCGAGTTGATAACAACGTTGAAGTTGGAAGATTTTTTTATAAGAATGTCCCCTGGCTTCCTGAACCTTTTTCTAGCCTTGGGGGAAATTTGTTGGATGCTGGCTCTCAGATCCTCATTTTCTCTTTCCAATAGGAAGTTATGAGCCATAACCTGATTTGTCTAAGGTTGCAAATTAGGGATATCCTGGTAATACCTATGTATCCAATTGAAACAATCCTCACAATATACATGTTCCAAATTTGGTAGTGGGCAAGTATGATACGAGTTTAATGGTTTATCTTGTGTCATAACCCTTTTCAAATCATACTCGATTCCTGAAAACCCCTCTTGTTCTTTTAGAAATGGAGGCAATTTAGAAACAAAATCATTTTGGGGAGAATCCATTCTAGTGGCATCAGAACTAGCGTCTTCAATAGAAATTGTATCCTCAATGAAAACTATGGAACGGGCTTATCACGGATATGATGTCGATTCCTGGTCATCCTTGAAAAAATTCTTCCATTCCTGTTATTTCGTAAATCTAAATCATTAACCCTCTATGTGTTTTGCTTACTCTGTCTTTTAATTTTAATTTTATCTTCATTAACCAAGTTATGTATAGGATCAAGGGAGACATGTGCCTTATCCCTTAGATGGCTCAGAACTTCCTCCAAGGACTTCTTTGTTCTTGGAGGTGACTTCAGCTATTGGATGAAAATCAATAGGGGTATCGGGAGGTAATACAGGGTCTTTTGAGACTTGTATTTCAACTCGAAAACTTTGTAGAGAGTGGGACGATATGCTAGGGATGGTAGGCTCATCAATGCACAGAGGTAAACCATGGACAAGTTCAGATTGCATTGAAACAAAACCATTCCTGACAAGAAAACCTTCCCAACTATATCCTATCTTTAGCAATTGGGAATTAACAAGAACCCAAATTAAACCATGGTGTTAAAGACTAGATTCATAGTTGGGTTTTTGTCTTTGGTAGAGCCTGAACATCTTCTAGAGACTTCTAAGAAAATAAAATGACAAGTTTAACTTAAAAACCAGGAAGACCATCAATAGGTGCACATGAAATAAAAACACTAGTCCAAAGCATCCCTCACAGGTGACGAACTGTTTAATTATCAACAACAAACCATGCCAATGAGTTTTGAACAATTAGATGGGTGTACCTTTAACGTTATAGCGCGATTTTTTGGATACCATTAGTAGATTCCAAGGGATACCTTCTATCTTCAGGTTTTTGAACCAGCGGTCCCCTTCCTGCGACAGACCCATGGCATCTACTATGAATTCTTCATTTACTTGTAACTGCAGGTCACCTATTTTATCTTTTGCACTGTCAAAAGTCTTGGCGAAATCTTGTGCAAATTCTAGATTAAAACACTCAAATGATTGTACAAATTTAACCCAACCGAAAAGATATAGGTCATATGCAACATCGTCATGAGAAAGCACAGCCTGTGAGACAATCAGCTCCACCCTAACTATAAGAGCCATTAGCTTGATTGTGATATACCAAAATATGCAGAATGGAGGAGTTTGCATTCAATCTAACACGAAACAAATGGTATAGTTGGCATGGTCAAAGGTGGCCTGAAAACTAATATCGTGGGAGGATGCTACCATGACTCCAACCCTAACTGTTGATTAAACCTCCGCACCAAAGGACGAATACACTCAAAAACCACCTCGCCTGCTAAGAACCTAATCCTTGGTTATGATCACCATCCATACGATGAAAGGAATGTAATCTATGGAGAACATGACAAAGAGGTAAGGGGTTCAGAGCACAGTCATTAGCTAGGTAATACATTGATTATAACACGACATAAGAATTAAAGGCAACATTTAGATCATATGACAATGTCATAGGTTTAGAACCAAAATCGCAAAGGGTAAAGTAATAACCAATACTTCGAAAATTGATTACGACATAACATGAATCAAATGCGATTGGGTACTATTCTAATGTTATAAAATTTTTACATAACCATATACTCATCAAGATTAAATGTTTTGTGATTTTAGGTGTTTCAAAGGCTCATTTGGTTTTACAAGGAGAGAATCCTTTGGAGTTTATTTAATGCATTTTACAATAAGATTTCAATTTCATGCTTGACAGTCATGAAATTGAAATGGGTAAATGAGATGTTTATTGATCAAATAAAACTCAAAACAAAAATGATCAATCAAGCAATTACTCAAAAACCATAATCAAACTCTTCATAGACAAAATTAGGCAGCTCATAAAAATTTCCTTTTCCATGCTCGTGTTTCAAAGATGGAAGAAATGATATGAATATTTGGCTGCCAACAATGGTGACTCACTGGGAAAAGCAGTTATCTCTGCATCATCAAAACTTTATATCAGGGAAAAGAAAGATTCGAAAATCACTAAAAACAACTTTGAAGCAGATTAAAAGTATTAAGATTAACTCATAAAATTAATACAATCATATTCACAAAGAGTGCTCTAGCAGATGATTGTAACCTGAAAGTTAGTCTTTATCAAAAAGGCGACGATATTTATGAAGGTAACTTCAATACCAATGACAAGGCCACTGCAGCTAGCAGGCGTTCATAGCCTCGACATGGATGTCATTTAACCCACTCAAGTACTTTAATCCCGTCCAAAAGTCATCTATCCATGATATAGTTTTTTTTATATATGATCAACTTAAAAAACATACCTGACAGATCTTGAACCTGACATTGCTTCGCTGCCAGCAGGCCATTCAATACCTCGACGAAGTTGTCTTGGTATCATGTGTGAATTTACCCACTGCCAGCAGGCTTGTTCAGTACCCCGGTGGGTTTACGCACATTTACCACACATTAAAGTGTTTCCAACTCTCCCTAGTCATTTATACTGATAAAATTTTGAGATTTTATGACGACGAGAGAGCGGGGAGATAATGAAGATTTGACAGTCACACAAATATATTATCAATCATTAATATTTATTTTTGTTCTTTAAGAACTAACAGTTTTCATCATGATTTAGCCATTTAGATTTAAATCAAGGAAACATCTCAAGGATGGGGAAGTGCTTTGAGTGCATCTCATTAGATCTAGGATGGTGTAAAAAATTTAAAGGTGATCGTACCTCCCCACGATCTTGACATAAATTCAGGAACAATATTCTGGCAGGGACTTCTAGAAAAATTGTCTCATAAATCATTGATCTGAGTTAAAACCTAACATTTAAGATGCTTGAACTATTTCAAACTGTCGTTAGTGATAAATCTAATTATAAAACTTCCCCTCAATAATGGATTGTGAGTTAGAAATAACTTTTAAAAACAAAAAAGAAACAAAGAAAGAAGCAAAAATAGTAAATCAGAAAACAAACATAAAAATAAATAGCTAGGGACATTTACAAGGGGAAGGTATTATTCTACTCAGGCTAAGTATTTCTTGAGAGTCTGTCCATTCACCGGAAAAGGGTTTGGCTATCCCTCCAAATTTTGCAAATGAAAGGAGCTAGGACCCAATTTTTCTGCAATGAAAAAAGGACCCAACCACAGGTTTTGAAACTTAGTGTGTTCTCCTTTATCCTCATATGATTTGTCCCATTTGAGGACCAGATCTCCTATGTCGAAGTTTCTATCTGAGGATGAACTTGTATCAAACAAGTTTTTAACAATCTGTTGGTGCTAGTCCAATTTCTGTGTTGCTCGTGTCCAAACTTCTAATTTCAGTAAAGTGTTTATTCGATTCTCTAAAGGGGGACATTCTTCCTCCTGAACTTTCTGAGATAATTGCGGTGAGGGGAGAAAGACGTGGGGAGGAAGTATAGCTTCTCTTCTGTAAATGAGGAAGAAAGGATAATCACCGATGGAAGATTTTAGAGTGACCCTATCAGCCCAAAGTGCGTTATTTAATGCATTGTGTCATTTTTTTTTATTTCCCGACACTGTTCTTTTTATTATTTTAATCAGATTTTTGTTTGTTGACTCAGCCAATCCATTTCCTTGGGGATAATAACTGGAGGCTTATTTTAGCTTAACCCATTTTTCTAGTGAAAACATTCATTTCCAAGGAAGAAAAATAAGAAACATTATCGAAAACTAAACATTCAGGTATTCCCAAACGAGTGATAATATGAGAATTTAAGAATGAGATTACCTAATTCGTGTTTACTACCCTTACCAGTAAAGCTTCATACCATCTCGTAAAACAATTTTGTGTCGTGAGAATGTGTTTTTGTTGTTTCGAAGAAGGTGGGTTAATTGGTTCTATGATATCTAGACCCCACTATTGAAATGGTGTATCTACTGTAATGAGTTGAAGGGGAAATGCAACCTTCTTGACCCTCCCTGTAGCTTTTTGACAAATTATACATTTGCAAGCCATAACATGAGAATATTTAAATAATGTGGGCCAATAGTAATTGGCCCTAAGTACTTTGTGGGCAGTCGTGTCTCCACCAAAATGACCCTCGACATCACCAAAATGTAACTCAGCTAGTACCTTTTCATATTCTTCCTTTTCTAGGCAGCGCAAAAATACACCATCAAAATTCTTTCGAAACAATACATCATTAATCAATTGAAAAGACACAGATATGAGCATTAGTTCTATTCTTTTTTTTGGATCAATATTTCGAGGAGTAGTTCCATGCAGTAAATAAAATCTGATATTATTATACCATGAATTAGGCACAATTTGTATACAACAGATTTGTGTTTCATTATGCAAATTTTCAGCTGGTGTTGTTGGTTGATTTTCTGGTATTTCAACTGAATCAACCACTAATTTTCAAAGGCCTTGACCTCTAACAATTTGTGCAGGTACTATTTCGAGATCGTACTCTTGAAGGGAGGTCATCCAATTTTCCCTTTTCTCCCCAAGTTCCTTCTGAACTAACAAATTTCTTATAGCAGGGTAAGGGACAATGAATTTTATCCTAGATTTCAACAGGTAAGGTATGAAATGTTTAACTTCCTTAAATATAATGTATGCTTGTTGATCTACTGTAGGATAATTTAATTTTTCTCCTTTAAAAGAAGAACTCATAAATGAAATGGGTATTTCGTTGTTTTCAACATTTTTTTGAGTAAGCACAGTAGCATACAATATGTCTGATGCAAAAGTGTACAGCGTGAAATCTTTGGAGAAATCAAGACTCATCAAGGAGGGAGCTTCGATTATAGATTTTCTAATGGCATTGAAATTCAAGTTCTCTTGAGGTCCCCATTTGAAAATAACATCCCTTTTAATCAAGTTTTGCAGAGGCCTAACCATCTCATAAAAACTTGGAACAAAGCGTCTTAGGAAATTTATTTTAACCAAAACATATTGCATTTCCTTTTTGGAAGATGGTGGAGGGATATTGGCAATAGCTTGTGTTCATTTGGGTTCTATTATCATTCCTTCCTTTGAAACTATAAGTCCAAGTAATCTTCCCTGCTCTACTGCAAACAGTGACTTCTTAGTATTGAGTAAAATACCAAATTTATGACAACATTCTAGTACATACCTAAGATGCGACAAGTGATATTTTTTGTTCTTTGAAAAGACAATGATTGTTGACTTTTCAATATGTTAGGTTAAGCATGAAGTTCATTCCATTTTATCATTTAACCATAACCATAAATTCTGCAGCAACCAAGATCACTAGAAGAAGCACCATGCACTAGAACACAAGAATTATCCTGGGAAACCCTTCTCAACAAGGGAAGAAAAACCAGCCAAATCCTTTTCTATATTCTTCAAGAGAAATACCTTCACCACCAAGATAAACCCTAACACACAAGAGGGTTCTCAAACCCTATAAGTCTAGCACCCAAGAGAGGTGCGCACTTTTTCCCAAAGAAGTGTACTTGTTGAAATTTCCAAACTCACATGAAAGATATGATTCCACAATAGGGAATCTTCCTCTACTTATATTAGACTTGTCCTATCAACAAAAGTATCTATTGGCTCAATAGGGCCGACCTCTCTATGTCACATTATAATTATTATTATTATTATTATAATTAATATTAACCAGATTAATTATCTTTTACATTTATTATTAATCACATTAAGGTGGGGCCGACCTATACCCTTTACATAACAATTAGGGTTACAGGAAGGTCTGAGTCTTGAACAATATATAGAAAAGGATCTAATACAACCACTAGTGCTCATCCACTAGGGGCACATCCATAGGGATGTCATATCTCTAGTTCACTACATTACAAAGAAGAACCAGATCTTCACAAGTTCACCTATGCTCGTCCATAGGCACATCCACTCTACAGATCTTCTTTCCCACTGCCTCACACAGGAGAATCATGTGGAGTCTTCTCATCAAATTTGATGCTCAGGGGAGGCTAATACATCATATTCATTTCTGTTCACATGATGATGCACCTGACACATTGGGATTTCACATGTTCACCTTGTGCTCAACCATAGGCATGTCTAACTCAATAGATCGCCTTTCCCACTGGATAATCATCTGTAGTTCTTCTCAACTCTCTGAATGGAGGAGGTCATCTCTATGTTCCTAGCTCTATCTCAGGTAGGAACCACGTACCCTTCTCAAGGGCATTCTTTCAGGTTTGTAAGCTGAGAGAAAGACTCACATAGCTACAATGATCCACATCTCACAGGTTTGTAACCTAGATAATGTCTCACATAGATGAATTCATCAACACTCCCTCTTAGCTAGGGAGGCATTCTTCATCATTCCAATTCTCACACAGATGTACTCTGAATTGGTTTTTTGGATGGAGTCATCAATACTCCCTCTCAACTAGGAAGGCATTTTTCACCAAGTTAGTATGGTGAAGATGTTTGTTAATCTGCTCATGTGTAGGAAGGTACTGCATGTGTACAATTTTCCTCTCCATCATATCTCTGGTATAAGGACATTTCATCTCATCGTGATTCGATCCATCAGGAAACACTGGGTTCTCAAGGAACTTTACACACAGCTCTTGGTTATCATCTTAGGATCCATCTCATCGTCAAGTAAATTTGTCAGAAGCTTGGGAAGCCACATTTCTTCGCACACTCATTTCTATATACTCTGCCTCTGTGGTACTCAAGGCCACCGAGTTTTGTTTCTTGCTGCATTAGGAAACCATGGAAACCTTTACGGTATAACATCAACCGGATGTGCTCTTATGGTCCATTGTACTTTATTCTCAATCTGAATCAACATATCCTACAAACTCAAGTTCACACTGGAGGTATATCTCAGGCCATATCCAATTGTGCCTCATATATATCTCAATACATGCTTTACTGCTATCCAATGAATCTGTCTCGGCTGACTCATGAATTGACTAAGTACATTCATTGTATAGCATGAATCAATTCTAGTGTTAACTAGATATATCAGTGATCCAATCAGTTGTGGATCAATTTCATCTGAAACATCATCAATATTCTTCTTTTAAATCCATAACGATGGTTTTTTTGCATTCTGTCATACTTGAACTTGTTTAATATGTTCACTGTATATTTTCCTTAACTCTGGAAAATCTCATTGGTCCTCTATCATACTTCTTGTCCCAAGAAGTAGTGCATCATACTCAAATTTTTCATCTCGAATTCAAAAGCCAAGGATTACTTGTATCCAACAACAAGGATTTCTGAATAATTCATCAAAATTAGGCTCTTGTCATCAACACTGTAATGATATATGTTTGGATCAACAACACTCTTGCTGAAATCCAAACTCATCAAGAATTTATATATCTGATATAGTTTCCATATCATGGATGGTAGTATGGATGGAAGTGTACTGGGTTTATTGGATCAAGTTTCTCATCATAGAAAACTCCCTCTGTTTGTGAGAAACCTCTAGCTATAGATCTCGTTTTGTATTTCTCGACACTTCCATCAACTGCATGCTTGATCTTCTAGATCCACTTGGAAGTTACCATAGACTTCCCTTCTGGTCCTTGGATAATATCTTATGCATCATTATTTAAGATATACTAGTATTCTTCTGTTATAGCATCTTTCCATACCTATTCTCCTATTTCTTCTCTAAGACAAGGAGGCTCAACATCAATGAAAAGGCTCATGACTGAAGGATAGATCGAAAATCTCTTTTGCTTTCTCAAGATGTGTCTTGAGAGGCTTGTATGTTTCTCTGCCTCTTTGCAGAGTGAGTCTAGGTAGGCCTTTTACACCCTACTGCAATATATTTGAATATATCAATTGGAAAAACTGGATCAACTAGAATAAGGTATGTCTCCCTCTGAACTGTTGAAGGGGGAGAAGGTATTGTCTCACTGTCAATCTCCATATGAGATTCTATGGGTTTTTGAAACACTATCTCTTTTGCAAGGACAACGTTTCTACTTGTCTCAATCTGTCTCTGACTAGGGATGTTGATCTGGAATATCTTTGAAGATTCATTGTATCCTTTCTTTCTAAAGGATCTAGCTTTAACTTCTTCTCTTTGGGTACATTAAAATACATTGGGCACCCAAATAACCTGAAGTGTTCAATCTCGGGCTTCATTCCCGTGAAGAGTCAAGACTTCTTTGGGAGTTATGTTTTTCAAAGTCTGGTGAAGACTCTTGTTCTGCACATATACTTTGTCATGCATGCTTCTTCCCATGGAATCATAGAAATATTATGATCATGCATTATAGCATTGATTGTCTCAATGATGGTTCTATTCTTCCTCTTTCTCAAATAGTTTTGACTCCCTCTGAGTCAAGTGGCTCCCTATAAAGGATAAGCATCTTATTTTCTTGTTAACCTATATGGAACAAGAAAACAAAAAAAAGAACCAACACAAGAATATCTCCTAAAGGAGAATAATGAGTACATCTCTAGAATCAAAACAATCTAAGAAATGTTGTCATAGCTACAACACCTACTTGTAATGTAGAAATGTTTTAGAAATATAGGTTAGAGGAATGAAAATTACAATAATCAAACCTGGAGTCTTTACTTTGAGTGTTTTGTTCCTCTAAATGCACTAAGATCCCTCTGGATCCATGACTTCAACAAAAGGTTCCTTCTTCCTGTAATTTCCCTCATGACAATGATACAAATAATATATACAAGTGCATACCTGAGGATGCTGATATGATTTCTCCAATGGCTCTTGGTTGATCTCTATCCTCTGAGATATTTATGAAGAATATAGTCACGGTGTCACCTTTTTTTATCTTTATTATCTTGAAGTTGGCCCTTCAATGTAAGGGCTTGAGTAGGTTATTGGCTTCCTTGTCATGATGTCATCTTCCTTCCATTCTTTGATAGTTGTCTCTGGTAAACCCTTTTGTATTACCCACAATAAGTATTCCTCTGAAGTCTTTTCTTCCAAGAACTTGAAGTTGCTTGATCCATCAAGCTTATCTTCCATCATAGTTTTTGTTCATCATAATTTTAAATTATTCATAACCCTTTGTCAACTGGGATAGAAAACTTAACGGCTAGTCTAGGCTAGCACTTTTAGCTTTTATTGGAGTTATGACTGCCAACAATAAGGCTTTGAAAGATAGGATAACACTGGTGAGCTGAAGAGCTCCTTCAATGAGTTGCATAAACCTTGAGTCTGAAGTTTATGCAGAAATTAGTGAAACCCTAGAAACCCTAGGGCCAAAAAGTCAAAATGCCCAGAAATGCAATATGAAATCTTGCTTGAGGTGTGGTGAAGGAGGCCTTACAATCCTATGAATTTTTAGCCCCAACGTCCAAGTGACAAGTGCTGAAACTCAAAGAGGTAGGTCGTACGGAATTTCTGGAAACCCTAGGAGGGTCATACGGTTTTGCAGAAGAGAGAGAGGAGACTTGGTAGATTCTTGTGAAATGGGTTCTTTCAAGACCTATGCTCTGATACCATGTTGATTTTTCAATATGTTAGTTTAATCATGAATTTCATTCCATTTTATCATTTAACCATAACCATAAATGTTGCAGCAAGCAAGATCACAAGAAGAAGCACCATGCACAAGAACAAAAGATGTATCCTAGGAAACCCTTATCAACAAGGGAATAAAACCCAGCCAAATCCTTTTCTATATTCTTCAAGAGAAATACCTTCACCACCAAGATAAACCCTAGCATACAAGAGGGTGCTCAAACCCTAGAACTCTAGCACCCAAGAGAGGTGCACACATTTTCCCAAAGAAGTGTACTTGCTGAAATTTCCAAACTCACATGAAAGATATGATTCCACTATGGGGAATCTTCCTATACCTATATTAGACTTGTCATATCAACCAAAGTGTCTATTGGCTCAACAGGAACGACCTCTCTAAGTCACATTATAATTATTATAATTATTATTATAATTAATATTAACCATATTAATTATCTTTTACATTTATTATTAATCATAATAAGGTGGGGTCGACCTGTACCCTTTACATAACAATTAGGGTTACAGGAAGGTTTGAATCTTGAAAAATATATAGAAAAGGATCTGATACACCCACTAGTGCTCATCCAGTAGGGGCACATCCATAGGGATGTCATATCTCTGGTTCACTGCACTACACAGAAGAACCATATATTCACACATTCGCATGTGCTCATCCACAGGAAGATCCTCTCTACAAATATTATTTCCCACTGTCTCACATGGGAGAATAATTTGGATTCTTCTCATCAACTCTGCTGCTAAGAGGAGGATAATACATCATCTTCATTTATGTACACATGACAATGCACCCAACACTTTGGGATTTCACACGTTCACCTTGTGCTCATCCACATGCACGTCTAACTCAACAGATCTCCTTTCCCAATGGATAATCATCTGGAGTTCTTCTCAACTCTCTGAATGGAGGAGGTCATCTCTACATTCCTAGCTCTGTCTCATGCAAGAAACACATATCCTTCTTAGGGGATTTCTCTCAGGTTTGTAAGCTGAGAGAAAGACTCAAATAGTTGCAATGATCCACATCTCACAGGTTTGTAAGTTGGAGAATGTCTCACATAGCTGCATTCATCAACAGTGACATCATCTAAGTAGACAACAACTGACTAGTTGATAAGGCCACGAAAATCAATATCCATTTCCCTATGGAAAGTGGCTCCAGCATCAATCAATCTGAAAGGAATTTTTCGGTAGGCATAGGTGCCCCACGGGGTACAGAAAGTGGTTTTCAACTGATCAGACATAGATGTAAGGACCTGGCTATATCTTGAGAAACCATCTAATAAAGAGTATTTCAGAACCCGATACTTGTTGCAAAGTTTGTTCCATCGGAGGAACATGATAGTTGTCTTTATTAGAGGTTCAGTTTAAGTTACGGAAATAGACACAAAGTTGAATTTATCCATTCTTATTTCTTACCGGAACTAAGTTGGATACCCATTGGGTATGTCGGACTAGAAAAATGATTTTGGCAGTTAATAATTTATTTAGTTCCCTTTTTACTGTGGGTTCTAATTTAGGATACATTTTCCTAAGTTTTTGCTGAAATGGTTGGGTTTGGGGCTTCATGGGAATTACATGTTGTATTATGTTTGGATAAAAGGTTTTCACATTGTCGTATGTCCAAGAAAATACATATTTAAATTCTTTAAACAAATTTATGAATGCATATATTTCATGTTGAGAACACCCTTTGCCCAAGTTAATATTATGAGGATTATCTTGCATTCCTAAGTTTATAGTTTCATAAAGTAACAAGGAACTGTTTGTTTTGCAATTAACCACTCCCCTAAACTTGTCATGTAAATCATAAAAATTTTCTATTCTAACAACGGACTTAGGGATAGAGTTTACCAAATCGGATGATATTTCCACAGAGTGAGGGTCAGATATTACCGAAAAGTCACGAAGATTTTCATTGTGAGTACTTTCATCAATTACATCATCTTGGAAAGTGTCCTCCATATGCAGAAAATTTATGATTTGTTGGTCATCGTAGAACACTCGCCAATTGGTAATATTGTCAAGGATCGATGTTCTGAATAACAATTCAACAGAAAATGCATTAGGAGAAAAACCTTCAGCAGGTAATAATTTTGACGTGACATTAGCCAATAAATCAACTTCAAAAATACTAGATCTGGGAATGGAACTTATGTTAAAAGTGAGAAATTTATGGATTAAGTTCCATGCCTCGTTTTGGTAGTTTTTGAGATGAGGTGATAAACAATGAATATAATTTTTTACCTTCTTAACTACAATTTCAGAATCACCAAACACCATCAAGCTTTGCACCTTAATATCCACTACCTTCTTCAGTCCTTCCAGGAGTGCTTCATATTCTGCAGTGTTGTTAGTACATTCAAATTCTAATCGAGAGGAAATGAATGTCTTATTACCTTTGCAGTATATCAGAGCACAACTAGCACCAGATCCTTCACGAGATTTAGATCCATCAAATTATAAAGTCTAGATTTCATCACTATCAACAATGTTTGCATTATTTTAAAAAATTGTTGCCTGAGTATGGGATGATATTTTAGATTGTTGTTTTGGGTTTGTAAAAGTGGATATTTCAGTCATGAGATTCCCAAAAAAAGTGTTCATTCCTTGAGATTCGATTATATTTACACCAGTGGTGAAAGGCTCATTCGAATCATTTAGATATGTAACAATGTACTTCAAATAGCGTTCTCTATTAATTTTGATCTTGTTAGGCTGGTCATTTTTCGATAACCATAGATGAGACCAATCTGTAGCGAAATAACCATGAAATTGTTTGGACCAATATCCTCTTAAGAATAAGCCATAAACTTTTGGAATATCGATGACAACTATATCAATTACCTGGTGCACTTTTGGGTTAGATGACAATCTAATCAATACATCCTTAAGTTCACCAACAACTATGACAATAGTTTTGTCTAATTGAATGATTTTCAGATTGGAAGGTTTGACTTTAGCATTAATATTTTTACAAACATATATAGGCATTACATTCGATGAGGCCCCATAGTCAACCATACAATTATGCACATTTATGTTGAAAATTTTGAAAGTTAACAAGAATGGTGGTACATTTTTTCGTGGTGTGGGAGTAGAAATCTGTTGATTTTTTACTGTTGTATCTGAAATTATTTTATCTAAATTCCCTACCACTAGTACATTTGGGTCAAATTACGATAGCGTGTTCGACGCAATTTCCACTTTATATTGTCGAGAGAATGAAAAACAATGGACCCCCCCAAATGTCATTTCACATGATGTCACTTTTCCGATGCCATAGATATCATTTCACATGATTCATGTGGACATTTGTCATCTCAGATTTGACTGTCCAAACCCCATATAGTCGTCGCTACAATGATGTCAGAGACATTGGAATTCTGACGTCCCATTTCATCGGTCTCCACTACATGGATGCTATGGGAGTGATTTTACCATTCATCATAATACCAATGTATGGTAACTTTGATCAACTGACGGTTAACTATATATCTCCAACGTATGTGCCATGGGAGTGACGTTACCATATGTCACAATTCCAACTTATGGCAACATCTCTCAACTGATGATCAGCTATATATCTCTGACGTATGTGCCATGGGAGCGACATTACCATACCTCACAATTCCAACTTATGGTAACGTCACTCAACTGAAGACCAACTACATATATCCGACATATGCGCCATGGGAGCAACGTTACCATATGTCGTAATTCCAACGTCATGTAGGTATTTAAAACAAAATGTCAATTATGAAAAACCTCAAGCTTACCTCTTGATCTAACAAAGATGTACATGTTACATGTGTGGATGAAAACCTTTATAATATGCTCAGAAATAGTTTTAGGTTCATGGATCAAACCTCTAGGGTTTGATCTCTGTCATAAGGACTTAGGAACAATTTTTCCAAGGTATAGACCATCACAAGACAACTACAACAAGTATTCCACAAGAAGCGACAACAAGGTATTGACTATAGCTGATAAAACAAAACCAGGTACCCCACAAGAAGGGACAGCAAGAACTCCAAAAAATGAGACAACAAAAATCTCCATATCAAACAAGCAAACTCTCCATAACAAACAATACATATCAAACCCTCCATAACTAAAAAGAATGCAGCACTGGATAAACACTCCAACACAGGGGACAACAAGAGTGGAACCCTCACAAGGACCTCAAATCTACACGTGGAAGCTAGAAGAAGAGGCCACAACCTTCATATAGCAAAGAGACAACCCACAAAGGAGACCTTGACACTTGTACTTAGGTCCATGGCCCTAAAAGGGAGACCCGACACCCACAAGGAGGCTCCTAAATCACTTTAGTAGGTCTGACATCTAATGAAGACACATCTGCACAAAAGGACAGGTCTGGCAGCTCTTGGGAGGCACCTCATCATCTCTTGCATGAACAAACAATCAAGGAGTAGTACCCAACCAATACCAAGACCAAAAAAAACTCATATCTAAAACTATTACACCAAATGGGGAGGTTGTACCAACAAACTCAGATCTAAAACTGTTACATCAAATGGAGAGGCTGCACCAACAAAACTCAGATCTAAAACTGTTACATCAAATAGAGAGGTTGCACCAACAAACAAAACTCAGATCTAAAACTGTTACACCAAATGGAGAGGTCGCACCAACAAAACAAAAATCAAATCGAAAAAGATAGTCAAAAAAGGAGGCCACACCATCATCAAGAGAGAACAACTGAGGTAGCCACAACAAATACGAGGGTGAGGAGTGATTGAGTGTGAGTGTAATAGAATGATAGAGGGTAGGGTCTTATTTATAGTTAGGGAGAGGGGTTAAGGAAATTCAAAATTATAATTAAATATTGACATTTAATTCATCTAAATATTAATTAAAATGTCAATTAATATTAATTATAAAAACCATAAACACATATAAAACCCCAATCACATAAATAAAACCTCAATCACATAAAACAATAAGGGGGTACTTTTTAAGACAAAGTCAAGGAGGGGTCCATAATGGAAAAACATGTCCACATGAGTCTCATAATGACCTATAAACTTTATCATCACTGCATAATGGGGTCTATCAACAATGTGATCATGTCCATCTTCATAGGCACTCCTAGGTCTCATGGACCATGATTTCACCAAAATTTGTACCATGATTTCACTACCTCCACACCTCCAAATAGTCATATGTCCATTTCATTGAATCCATCATTGTCTTGTGACTATTTCTCTGTCTCCCATTCACTCTCTCCATCATTGAGAGTGAATGGGTGACAAATAAATAGTGATTAGACAATNATTTTATTACAGGCTTACCCAAATCATGAAATAAATCAGTCATCATGGTGGTTGTTGATCACCTTTCCAAGTATGCTCATTGTTTCACTCTTCAACACCCATTTACAACATCCATGGTGGCTCAAATTTTCATGGATCGGGTCTTCAAGCTCCATGGCATGACACACTCTATTGTTTTTTATCGCGACCCAACTTTCACAAGCAATATTTAGCTAGAATTGTTCAAGCTACAAGGCACCCAATTGCATCTCAGTACAGCTTATCATCATGAGACTGATGATCAAACATAAGTTGTCAACAAGTGTTTGGAAACATATTTGAGGTGTTTTTCCTTAGAAAAGCAAAATCAGTGGGCTCAATGGTTACCCCTAGATGAATGGTGGTACAACACTTCATACCATACAGCTACACACATGACTCCTTTTGAAGCAGTATATGGATAGAAGCCACCTTCAGTTCTCTCATACTTACCTGGTGTCTCGAAGGTCCAGGCGGTTGACCAAACACTTAAAGTTCAAGAGGATATTCTCTGTACCATCAAAGAGAATTTGGTCATGGCACAAAATCGCATGAAGCAACAAGCAGATCAAGGTCACTCTGAACGTCAATTTGAAGAAGGGGATCAGGTGTCTCTTCGCCTGCGACCTTACAAGAAGAATTCCCTCAAGGCCGATCATTGTCAGAAGCTAGCACCCAAATTTTATGGTCCTTATACAGTTCTTATTCATGTGGGACAGGTGGCCTGTTAGTTAGCTTTTCCCAGTCATTCAAAGCTACATCTTGTTTTTCATGTTTCCTGCTTAAAGAAGGTGATCGGAACTAAGTTCCAAATTCAAACCAACCTTCCTGAGTTATCCGAAGAAGAATCCATTTGGCTACAACCACAATCATTTTTGGACCAACGTGAGTGTCATCTGCATCAGAGAACCATCAAGGAAGTGTTAATCCAATGGAAAGATACAACTCCAGCAGATGCCACTTGGGAACCAACTACCATTCTGTAGCAATTTCCACATCTCAAGCCTTGAGGGAAAGGCTCTTTTTAATGGGGAAGACATGTTAGGGTCCTAACCCGCACATAGGTAGAACAATATATTTGGATGTAATAAAGATCAATATTAATAAGGCCTTGAAATAAAATAGAATAAGTCGAATGTAAGAAGACTTAATAGAAGCTTTCGCTTCTAGAAGGATATTCCTCTAGATGCTTCTTTTGATAGACATATTTAGTATAAATAGGATTCGAGGGTATGAGAACCCTATCTTGGAGATTATTGTAATAGAGCTCTGCTCGACTGAAGGTTTCCCCCTTGAAGAGGCCCCTGAACATTTCTCTTAGAATCAAAGTTTTATTTCTATTGTTATTCTTATATCATTTCATTGTTATTGTGGTGATTATTCTGGTTATATTGTTGTTATTCTGCCATTTCTAACATTTTATTTATGTTTTGCATACTTTTTATATCTGGTATATTACATAGAGTAATGTTCCCTTGGCCAAAGTCATAGGAAAATTGTAATTAGAATTATGGAAAAATAGAAACAAATAATGCCTTTTTATTTTTCTGTTCATGAGATCAACATATATGATCAAAGAAATAAATAGATCTAAATTAAATTCTGAGTATAAACAAAATTTCTAAGTGAAAAGACAAACCTCGAGCTTACCTCCTAATCTAAGAAAGATGTACATGTCACATGTGTGGATAAAAACCTTTATAGTATGCTCATAAATAGTTTTAGGTTCATGGATCAAACCTCTAGGGTTTGATCTCTGTCATAAGGACTTAGGAAAAGTTTTTCCAAGGTATAGACCATCACAAGACAACTGTAGCAAATAAAACTCAGATCTGAAAAGATATTCCAAAAAGGAGGTTGCACCATCATCAAGAGAGAACAATTGAGGTGGTTGCAACAAATAGGAGAGTGAGCAGTGAGTGAGTGTGAGTGTAATAGAATGCTAGAGGGTAGGGTCTTATTTATAGTTAGGGAGAGCGGTTAGGGAAATTTAAAATTATAATTAAATATTTACATTTAATTAATATAAATATTAATTAAAATGTCAATTAATATTAATATTAATTATAAAAACCCTAAGCACATATAAAACCCCAATCACATAAATAAAACCTCAATCACATAAAAAAACAAGGGGGTACCTTTTAAGACAAAGTCAAGAGGGGGTCCATAATGGAAAAACATGTCCACGTGAGTCTCATAATGACCTATAAACTTTATCATCACTACATAAGGGGGTCCATCAACAATGTGTCCATGTCCATCTTCATAGGCACTCATAGGTCTCATGGACCATCCTAGGAGAGAGGAAGAGGATCACACATTAACACATATTGGTATTACAACAAGACCTACCTGGTCAAAGACCAGGTTACTCCAGAACACATATGGGGGCCCTAGAACACATCTATGGTCTTATCCACCAAGGTAAAAGACCAAGGATCAACCCATGCATTAGGCAAGGGTTCCCTGGAACACATCCAGGGGCCCTAGAACACATCTAGGGTGTTATATCAACCACCAAGGAAAACATCCAAGGATCAATCCAATCACTGAGCAAGGATTCCCT
>SNQJ01S0004745.1:61020-76526 GCA_010110895.2 Picea sitchensis
AATGTCTCCTTGGTATATATAGGAGACTAGGAGGTTTAATGGCTTAAAGCCGACATAAATAAAATAACATTACTAATCTAAATTACAACTAATGGCCTAAAGCCGACATAAATAAAATAACATTACTAATCTAATATGCCCCCTTTAAGTGGTAATGAGCCAATATTAGGGCTTAACACTTGCACTACTAATTTAGGAAGATACTGACTAATATACATCATGGATTCATATACCATATATCCCTCCACCATATAACCCTCAGGATGTGCTCTTTGTCTAACCAAATCCTTCAATGATTTCAAGTGCCTCTCCACCATCCACATTGACCTTGTGTGTACAGGTCCCCACATTTCAATCTCCTCAACTTTTGGTATGAGGTAGTTTTCTTGTGCATTGAAAAATGCTGGAGGTAGATACTTCTGCATTTCACACATTAGCTGAGGAATTTATCTCTTACAATATTTTATATCATCTTCATGGATTTGTTTCAATGACAACCATATACAAATCATGATGCAAGAAAATAACATCTTTCAACAAAACATATAAATACATATTACATTACAAGTAAAACACATGTCATTAAGTACAACAAAAAAATGATTTTTTTTTTTTGTTGCATATATATTGCAGCTACTTACCTCATTTATTTTCCAAGATCATATATAACTTGTTTGACATTTTTGTAAAATTCGTTTGGGAGAGATAGAGGTAGAACATACTGTAATAATAAAAACAAATTGTTACTTGTTCAAAACTAGACAAAAAAATAAAAATATCAAAAAATGTATACGACCAATATATAAATATGAATAGTAAAATGATTAATTACCTTAATGAAGGTATGGAAATCATGTGTTTTTACCCCACCAAATTCACCTTTCTTCGTTAAGATATTCTTTATGTTTGAACAAAAACCTATGGGAAATTTAATTTTTTGAATGACCTCTTTTACACCATTGTTTTGCTGCTCCGTTACTGACCATGGAAGGTTGTTTTGGTCTCCATTGTTATTTGATCGGATCACACTTTGCATTGCATGATTGTCTTCCTGAATGTCATTACAAATTTTAACAATTTTTTCTTTATCCCTCCTGCCATCTATGTTTCGCCATAATGTTTCTGTCACATTCTTCCCGATATGCATTGTATCAAATAAATGAACTATTTTTAGGTCCTTATAGTAAGGAAACCTCATGAATTGAGTGGGGTAACATTTCATTCCTCATGGAAGCCCATTATTACTACCTTCATGATGACGACATTTATGAAGCATAAAAAAAATTAGAACACTATTTATCAAATGCGGTAAAATAAAATTTCAAAACATGATTGCATTTATGATACATAAACAAAATGCATGCCTCGAGGATTAATTTTTTCATATGCCAACTTCCATAGCCGAGGTGTCATTCTTTGTGGTTTTAGTCCAGTCTCTTGTTTCCCATTGAAAAGATCTTTTTCAGTAGTACGATACTTATGTTTCTTAGAGACGAAGTGTCTATACTCATCAAACACCTCCTTTCCTAAACTTTTTGACCGACGATATTTCATCTTAGGACCACAAACTGGACATGCAAATTTATCCTTTGTTTGAAGACCTGCAACAGATGTATTAATGTGAATTATTAATATACAAAATGATTATTTAAACAACATGCATGATATATTCAATTAATTATATATTATTCAAGCGTGCAATATGGAATGTTACATACCACAAAAATGTGTTAGTTCTGGGGCATCATGAATTGTTCATAAAAGTATTCCATGAAATTGAAATCTCTTCTACCCAATTGGTTTACAGATGTCATACATAGTAATTCCCTCCCATAACTTTAGTAGTTCGTCGATAAGAGGCTCGATATACACATTAATATCTTTAACATGGTACTTACCNATATTATTCAAGCGTGCAATATGGAATGTTACATACCACAAAAATGTTTTAGTCCTGGGGCATCATGAATTGTCCATAAAAGTATTCCATGACATTGAAATCTCTTCTGCCCAATTGGTTTACATATGTCATACATAGTGATGCCCTCCCATAACTTTAGTAGCTCGTCGATAAGAGGCTCGATACACACATTCATATATTTAACTTGGTACTTACCTAACTGTTTGAAATTAAATGAAATTACTACCATGGTATGTATATATACTTAAATAAATAAATGAAATATGTTATACAAAAAAAGAAAAAAATGAAAAATTTAATTCAAAAAATTAATGTAAACAAATACCTGGAATAATCATTGTCAACATTATGTGCTCCCTCTTTATTGACATCCAAGGAGGAATGCTATTTTTGATAACAAAAATAGGACACACTGAGTAAATAGACCGAATCTCTCTAAATGGATTAACACCGTCAATTGCCAATGAAATCTTAACATTATGAGGTTCATCTATAAATTCTGGCCATTTTGCAGCAATTTCCTTAAATGAATAACCATCTGCGGGCATTTGAAGAATGCCATCTTCAATTCTCTTTCATGCATGGTAATCCTTAAATTGTGTTATTCTTTGGCACCTGAACAGTTGCTGCAAATGTGGAATTATGGGAACATGTCGGAGAACCTTTTGAGGGACCATTTTTGTTACTTGATCGGTTCAATATCTACTAATGCCACATACCAGGCATTCTGTTTTCGACACATGCTGTCCATAATATATAATATGATTATCAGTACATGCATCTATACTTTCATACTCCATTCCAATGTATTTCATAATGGCATGTAAATCTCAATATGTGCGAGGTAAAATATTTGATGAGGGTAACAAAAATTCACCTAATAATCTAAAACATAAAAAATAATTAGTTAATGTAAAGTATAGTAATTGTAAATATTGCATTTTTATTTTAAACATTAATTAACACTAAAAAAAATGAGGTAAATTCAACCTTTATGTAGATGTTATGAAACATATTACATACGTTAGGATCTGTGTCATACAAGTGTTTGACAAATGATTCATAACTTTTAAGTTCACCAGCAACAATGTAGTGGAGAGAAGATTTTCTCTTGACCCTTTATAAAGTCATTTATTTTCCTTTTCAATTAGAGGTTCATCATAAATACCATCACTACTGTCCCAATGATCCTCATCTAGATGACCGAATAAGTCTTGGATCATTTGATTTGTCCCATCATCTTGAACTATGTTATTATTGTCATCTACTTCCATGGGATCATTAACTTGATCTTCATTATCTGCTTCAAGTTCTTCATCTTGTACTACAACATCATTTCTGCTACTACTTGGTGCTTTGTGTATAAAGTTAGGGGGAAAATCTAACTTTATAATTACAAACAATCATGAAAAAATAGTGCATGTATAAAACAATATAAAAGTTTGAGAATACAATAAATACTGAAAAAAATAATGAATTTGTATATAGTCAATTACCATGGGACAATATTCATTTGATCCCCCATCCATGCACCCATATTTTCTAAAATGTTTTTTAGTTGTTTCTATTAAAACTCTTTTGGGACGTCTAGTAGAACAATTTTTACAAGGGAAATAACATTTACCATCACCCTTTTCACCCTCTTTAATTTTTTTCCCACCTCTATTGTTTTCTGACATTCTTCCCCACAGACATATAATGAAAACAAATCTTGCTTTTTGTTTGCCAAGAAGACTGGATTATACCCTTTTTGAAGTGTCGCTATTATAGAAAACTTGTTGCAACATCCATAAAATGAAACATATTTATATATTTTATAACCTCACAATTCCGACGATAGTTTACCAAGTCAAAGTTAACTAGGTAAAATACTAGGTGATCGTTGGGATGGGGAAAACCTAGTTTCCATAACGTTGCAAGTGCGGTGACTATTTTACCAACGTCGCAAGAGAGATTTATACCTACCTTCATGGCAAGAATAACACGTGTTTGTATTACATCACAAGAGCGACGCTATCAGGAAATATGGAGAACAAAATTAAAAATTTCCTCTATTTTTCAACAGTCTGGCCAATTTTGTCCATAATGTCGCAAATAGAATGTCAAATTTTTTCCAATATGTACTAGTGTATAGACTTAGCTGATGTGTCCTTTTTATTCTGATATTCAGGCGATCTTTTACACACGACATCTTTCATTTTATTTATGCCATTTTCTGCTAATTTTTTATTTAAATGATCATTCTTTTTACTATTATCAGCTATACTTCACAACATTTTTTGTAGGATAAGAGGGAATTTAAGCAGTTCAAAAATCGATATATTTTCCCTTAGTTTTTTAAGATCTTCAACCAAATCATATTCTAAATCTAGGGAAACAAGGTTCCGTGTCATTTCAATCTATTTTGGTTGTTTGGATACCGTACTTTTACTTGTCTCAGGTGAGGATGTGTTTTGCACCTTACTTCGAGTATTATATGGGTATTGATTTTTATGGACAGTTTCAAAATTGGCTTGGAAAATACTGTGAGAAAGATGTCCAAAGATTGGGGGAGATGAGTCCTCCTCATTAGGTGTTTCTTCTTCACCTGTGTCATTTTTGTTTTCAGGTGCTACATAAACAACACTATCATTTTCATCTAATATTGCTTGTAAAGCATATTGTAACCCTTCAAAATTCAGGCCTTCTGTGGTGGGATTTGGTCTGTTTGGAGGAAAAGGCTTCCTAAAAGGTGGTCTAAAGTTTCCTTTACTTGAATATGCTTCTTCAGTGGATCTTTTAAAGTATATGACTTGATTAGATAAATTCTGGAAGGCTTTCTGTAAACCCTCAAAATCTAAAGTTTCTTGTTCTTTTTTATTTAGGGAAGGTTTGGTAAGGATTTTTATTTTCTTTTTAGAAGAGGGAGTTGATTCAGATTCCACATTTACATTATCCTTTAAACTAATAAATTCCTTTTCAATAAGGACAATCTCGTCAAAAGCTTCTAGCAATGTGTTTTTATTAGACCTCTTGACCCATATAGCTATATTATGATGTAGGGATTTAGCATAGTATGAAACAACCAAGTTTTCAGCAGGCATCGATTCTGTAGGGATTTTATTTTTAAGTGTAAGAAATCTTTGATTGAAATCCTTGAATTTCACTTTCGAGTTCATTTTCATGTTGGACAATTCCATTACCAAAACTTCTGGATATTTATCATCCCTGAACTTTTATAATAAAAAGGTCTCAAACTTATCCCAAGAAGCAATAGTTTGGGGCTATTGTGAAAAATGCCATGTGGAGGAATTTCCTTCAAAGGTGTAAGGGAATATCCCACACATGACATCTTTGTGTTCAACATTTCGAAGCCTAACTGATAACATGAATTTTTTGATATGATCCTCAGTTGATTGCTTCGAATCGGGGTCAAATTTGGGTAACCACTTTTCAGAATGTCTGGGTAATGGATGTTGAGGTCTAGGCACTGCCACGACATCTTGATCTAGCCAAGGTCTAGTGGGATTGTTTTGGTTAGCCATGGGATTTGGAGGGAGTGAATTTCAAGATTTCTCAGATGAAGAACTGCCTTCGTCAGAGGATTCCTCTCTTGAAGAGGGTGGAGAAGACCCACGTGGGGATGGAGGAAGACCGGATCCTCTAGAACCTTGTATTAGTGCTTCAAAAGGATAGGTATTAATATCACCTAATGTGTGATCAGAAAGACCAGTGCCAAGAGGATCTTCTTACTGATTGGAAAAATCAAGAGACTGATTTAACTGTCTACCAGTTTGTTTAAGTTGGGATACTGCACCCTGAGTTCTCAAAATTGATTGGAGAGAATTACAGATAATTTATTGTACATCAAACCCTTGAGGGATCGGTGTCATAGGTTCAGCAGGAATTTCGGGTGTAGCTTCTGACATAGTGGCTGGATCAGGTATAAAGGTAGGTTTTGAGCGATTACACATCACGACATGAGAACGATTATTCAGGGGAGTCTTACGACCTCCTCATGCCATAAATGACTTTTAGGACCTCCTTCTAGTGCCATTTGTTGATGGGCATTTGTGACACACTGTCAACAAGAAGGGAAGAAACGGTCCATGGTTTTCTAGTTAACCCAAGCCATTTGGAATAACCTACCCTGACAAGTTTTATGGCTTCGTTAGCCAATGAAAAATACTAATGTTACTAAAAAAATGAAAGCTATCTATCTATATAAACTTATTTCGTACGTTTAACCAATAATCATATCTATATATATATATATATATATACAATTGGTATATACAGATACAAGTTTTGCATAAAGCCTTGGAAAATGAAAGTTTAAATAGTAAAAAAAAATTTGAATAAAATATAAGACTAAGGAAATTATTCTACACAACAAAAATGAACGAATAAGATTTGAAATGATATAACTGTTAATGAACAAAGCATTAAATTTTGAATAATTTAATTGTTATTCATTCGTAAAATAAATAAATCAAATAAAGGGAAAATTAACTAACCTGATGTTGATCAACTATAAAGAAAAATCTTTAAGCTATTTTGTCTTTCTGTGTAATGTAAGATCCTCTTAACATGTTGCCAAGCATAAATCTATGGCTAGAAGCAAATAATTATCTTTCCTGAAGTAACACAGGAAATCGAAGGCAATATATAATAAACAGAAAGGAAAATGTATTTTTCTTATGTAACTTTAAATTATTCAAAAACTGGAGATGAAATTAACTCCAATCTCCGACAAATGATATAATCAAAATCTAACATTCGACATAAACTCGAAATGTACAAATATATGATTAGCCATAGAGATTATGATAACCAATAAATAATGGACTTTGTAGGAAATAAACACAAAATGAATGCATAAGTGTTGAACTAACTAAAGATAATTCAAAACATGTGTTTTCATGCCCAGAAAATATAAGAAAGATAATAATCACATTATACAGTTTACATAAGGACTAAAGCCAAAAAGAAAACTGCATTTCATATATTTCTCAAAAAGATAAGTCCATCATCAGGTCCCAAAAGGATTGCCCCTTGTCTCTGGGAAAGCACCAATATTTAAACTAAGTTCATGATATGTTTCTCATATCTTCTAAGATAGAGACGGATCTATCTTTAATAAAGTGTTTACTGAAAAATAACCAAAAAAATATGTCTGATGTAATAGCCATTCAAAATAGTTACATAATCAAAATATTATTGAAACTGTTTTAAAAGAGAAATTTGCAAATCTGGAGCATACCCAACGATTTACTTGTCCCATCAATATTTGCAAATCGAAACCCTTCACACCTAAGAAGAAAAACAAAATTTTAATTTAGAAGAAAACAATCTAATAAACTAATTAAAGACAAGCTACAAAATCTATGATTTTGTAGCTAGTCTAATAAAAGAAATAAAATAATTTCAGTTATAACAAAACAAACCAAACATTAATTCCAAGAAGAATGTTTACCCATTAAACATTTGAAAAAGAGGCATGAGATAATTTCGAGTTGATAACAACGTTGAAGTTGGAAGAATTGTTTATAACAATATCCCCTGACTTCCTAAACCTTTTTCTATCCCTGGGGGAAATTTGTTGGATGTTGGCTCTCAGATCCTCATTTTCTCTTTCCAATACCAAGTTACGAGCCATAAACTGATTTAGATGAGCTTGCAAATAAGGGATATCATGGTAATACCTCTGGATCCAATTGAAACAATCCTCATAGTGTACATGTTCCAAATTTGGTAGTGGGTGAGTATGATCTGATTTTAATGGTTTATCTTGCATCATAACCCTTTTCAAATCATATTGGATCCCTGAAAACCCCTCTTGTTCTTTTAGAAATGGAGGCAAGTTAGAAACAAAATCGTATTGGGGAGAATCCATTCTAGTTCCATCAGAACTGGCATCTTCAACATAGATTGTATCCTCAATGACAACTATGGGAATGGGTTTATCACAGATATGATGTCGATTCCTGATCATCCTTGACAGAAGTCTTCCATTCCTTTTATTTTTGAAATCTAAATCATTGACCCTCTGTGTGTTTTTCTTACTCTATCTTTTGAGTTTAATTTTATCTTCAGTAACCGAATTATGTACAAGATCAGGGATGATAGGTTCCTTATCCCTTAGATGAATCAGAACTTCCTCCAAGGACTTCTTTGGAATGAATTCGCGCTTCTTGGAGGTGACCTAGGCTATTGGACGAAAATAAATAGGGGTGTCGGGAGGTAATATAGGGTCTTTTGAGACTTGTATTTCAACTCGAAAACTTTTCAAAGAGTGGGACGATATGCTAGGGGTGGTAGGCTCATCAATGAACAGAGGTAAACTATGGATAGGTTCAGATTGCACTAAAAAAAAACCATTCCTAACAAGAAAACCTTGCCAACTATATCCTATCTTTAGCAATAGGTCATTAACAAGAATTCGAATTAAACCATGGTGGAAAAGACTGGATTCGGAGTTAGGGTTTTGGCTTTGGTAGAAACTAGACATATTATAGAGAATTCTAAGAAAATAAAATCACAAGTTTAACTTAAAACCTAGGAAGACCATAAATAGACGCACATGAAATAAAAACACCAGTCCATAGCATCCCTCACAGGTGAAAACTTGTTTAATTATCAACAACAAACCATGCCAATGAGTTTTGAACAATTGGATGGGTGTATCTTTAACGTTATAGTGTGATTTTATGGATACCATCAGTAGATGCCAAGGGATACCTTCTATCTTCGGATTTTTGAACCAGTGGTCCCCTTTCTACAACAGACCCATGGCCTTTGCTATGGATTCTTCATTTGCTTGTAACTGCAGGTCACCTATTTTAGCTTTTGCACTGTCAAAAGTCTTGGCGAAAGCTTATGCGAATTCTAGATTAAAACCCTCAAATGACTATACAAATTTAACCCAACCAAAAAGCGATAGGTCATCTACATCATCGTCGTGAGAAAGCACAACCTGTGAGCCATTCAGCTCCACCCTAACTACATGAGACATTAGCTTGATTACGATATACCAAAAGATGCAAAATGGAGGAGTCTGCATTCGAGCCAACCTGAAACAAATGGTATAGTTGACATGGTCAAAGGTGACCCAAAAACTAAGATCTCGACAACATTCTACCATGACTCTCACCCTAACTTAATCCATGGTTACGAAGCACCTTCCATACAATGAAATGAATGTAATCTATGGAGAACATGACAGAGAGGTAAGGGTTTCAGAGCATGGTCATTAGCTAGGTAATACATTGATTAGATAATGACATAACAATTAAAGGCATCATTCAGATCATATGGTAATTTCATAGGTTTAGAACCAAAATCGCAAAGGGTAAAGTAATAACAGATACTTTGAAAATTGATTAAGGCATAACACGAATCAAATGTGATTGGGTACTATTCTAATGCTATACAATTTTTACATAACCATATACTCATCAAGCTTAAATGTTTTGTGATTTTAGGTGTTTCAAAGGATCATTTGGTTTTACAAGGAGAGAATCCTTTAGAGTTTATTTAATGCGTTTTACAATAAGATTTCAATTTCATGCTTGACAGTCATAAAATTGAAATGGGTAAACGAGATGTTTATCGATCAAATAAAAATCAAAACAAAAATGATCAATCAATCAATTACTCAAAAACCATAATCAAACTCGTCGTAGACAAAATTAGGCAGCTAAGAAAAATTTCCTTTTCCATGCTTGCGTTTCAAATATTGATGAAATGATATGAATATTTGGCTGCCAACACTTCTCCAATTTGTAGTAGTTGTTGAGCTCCAAAAGTAGCTTGTTGAAGAATGGTTTTGTGATGCCCTGCTCCTAGAATGTTGATGAGTGTTCCATATTCTTCCTTGGTAATGCTGATATCGATATTCTTGTCTTCCTTCAAGTCTTTCTTGGTAATGAGCTTTTCCATATGATCTCACATTTGATCATTTTTCTTCACTCTACACACCCCTTTCATCTGGCTTATTTTCATAGACAATGGAATCCTCTATCCTATTTTCTTTGTCTTTGATTACTCTAGCCTTGTGTTGATGGGGATTAAACCCTTATGGCTTGGGTTAAAATCCACAACAAAGAAGATGCCCCAAGAACTATCTCTGTATGAAAAAAGTAGTTAAAATCATGTAATTAATTAATTACTAATGAAAAAAAAGACACGTACTTGGATTTTGAAGTTCAAATAAGCCTTATTTCATGAATCCCCACTTTAGTCCTTCACTCCAATGAGTTCTTTGTTAACTTACACTCGAATAGAGACAATGCTACAAATATGGTAGTTATAGTAACTAACTCCTAACTACATATACTAATTGTGATTAACATGTTAGTGTCAAGATAATCAAATGCATATATATAGAAATTACAAAAGAAAATAAATAGCATAATATAGGGATGGAAAAGAGAGTTCTCATTGAGTATGAATAACACGTAACATGTATAGATATCACATGATACTACTGCAACACTAACTAGAACCAATACATGGATTCCTCTACCTGGGCCACTAAAGATGTATCGTACCTCATGACTCCTTTCTCTAGATAAATCAAGGAAAGAGAATGAGTCTCTTATTGAATGTGATAGATGAGAAAGGTGGTTGGAAATAGGGGTTTCCATTAATGAAGGTGAAAATCTTAAAATCTCGAGAAATGGGCTTGCAGACTCAGCAAAAATTCGCTAGCATAATGATGCTTCAATGAATTTTTTCTCTCCTCTACCCAATGGAATGTATTTATACTTCAAAAATTCACCTGGATTAGTTATACATGGGCTATAGGAGGTAATGAACTGAAGAAAACTGTGAACTATGCCCGGAAATTTGCATTTTTATATTTTTTTGTGTCAAATAAATGCTTATGTGTGTTGCTGAAGGAAAAAGGGTGTATATAAAGTTGCATACAAACCTTTTCAGATCATATGAAGCATATGACTAACTAGAGGGATTTTTTAAAAATATTCTGAGGAAGAAATGGGCAGAAATTAATTCTACAAGAGGAAAATGGACTTTAAGATTCAAGCCAACAAGTGCATCCATGCAATAATGTGGAAAAAGATGATATAACATATTCCCCCTAATGTGTGAGGTTAGAAGGGAAACTAATGGATGAAATACATTATAAAATATAGGAGAGTGTGTATTAGGCCTAGGCAAAGTTCATCGAACACCAGACCAAAACAACACCTGCAAAATAAATCAAGTGTGAGGTAACTCTCTTCCTAAGACAAGCATACCCATTCTTAGGAGTGATAAAAGCATGGTCGGAAAATCAAGTACATTGCAGATCCATGAAGTATGTGTATAAGTAGAGATCATGGCCATGAAAAATGAGTACACAATGGATCCATGTCAAAAGAGATCGTAGCCATGAACAAATACACAGTGGATCTATGTCTCAGAATCAAAGAAGGATATATAGAATCAAGGAGATGAACAAATTGATCATCCAAAAGTACCAATGTCATGAAAAGGAGTGGTATTGTCCAATGCAAATAAAGAAACAACATAAAAGAGATGATGCTACTATAGACCCAAGGTCTTCAAAACAAACTTCCAATGGTAAGAGTCTACACCATATGAATGGATGAGCTAAAGTTGAACATAGTGAGACACTGTTTTATTACCGGTGATTGATGTATACCATTAACAAACATGAGACAACCCATCGATAATGATAATCAATGTCAAGGTACCTAGTAAATTCTAGTAAGTGTGAATAAATGAGATGATGTCAAACACTTGTAGAATATATCGATCATGGAACATTGATGGTAAAAATGTCAGTAATGAGGGAGCCTACCACTTAGGACTGCAAGCCCCAAGGTACTAAAAATACTATATATATTGATCCCAGAGTAAATGTGTCGAAGTTGATGGGAAGAGATCCACTGAAAGGAGGGAATTAAGGAATCCTCCATCAACCAA
This sequence comes from Picea sitchensis, assembly GCA_010110895.2. Lineage (NCBI taxonomy): Eukaryota > Viridiplantae > Streptophyta > Pinopsida > Pinales > Pinaceae > Picea > Picea sitchensis. Next base: position 72,875 of record SNQJ01S0004745.1, read on the forward strand.
CACGAGCAACAACAAAAAGGCCAAATATTTTAGAGGACTCAGATGAAAGATTGAAAAACACACCACTAGGGGCATGTTTCACATGCACCATATGGAATAGCGCATGGAAGTGACCCTCTGAGAAATGACCAATAATGTAAACCACTGATAAAGGTGAGGAATTCCACCAATGAGGAAAATGAAACCCAATGTACTACATGAATCCTAAAGTTTGAACAGAGGTATTGATGTCAAACACATGGGAAACCACTCAGTCAGGGATTGATAATGGGATGCCATATGTTGAGCACAAGGTAACTTATCAATGATGACAATAGGCCCATGGTGCTACTCTAGGTCAAACTCTCAGAGCAATTTGTCGTAGTTGATAATATATAACCTGGAAGCAAGAAGTCATTGGTGACCTTCCATATCGGGATGAGTATAATACATATATGCTTGTTAATTTTGAGAAGTACTTGGCACAGGAAGACCAACATGAAAATTCAATAATTTTGAGGAGCGGTTGATGCGAGCTGAAAATTCCCTTGAACAAAAGCATGACAAAAAAGTGACTTGGGTAGCATCGACTCAAGAATGAACAATGACATAAATTTGTGACACAGAAAGCATCAACAGACTCTTTGTAGTGACTGGTAGGATAACCAGTTGAAGGAGTAAAGACTCAAATAACAAGGTTTAATTTCCAAAACGCATACGCAAAACCAATTTTTTGAGATAGAGAATCAAAATTAGTGATTTGTTCAAGGGAGACATGATTTCTACCAAACATACTAAGAACTCGATTCTTTCCCATCTTCTTTTTTTATATTTGATTTTTTTGTCTTTTTCGTGTTATAAAACTCTGAAAACAAATAAAAGAATGTTATAGTACAGTGGAGGAAACAAGTGAAACATGAAATAAAACTAGTTCCAAGAACAGGGAACATACCTATGCTCAATGCAAGGAACACATGTAGGATATGGACACTCGCGGGAATGTTTCCTCTAGGGATACAGGTGTCAAGACACAAAGGAAAAAATGCAAGGATAGAAACTGAAGGGAACACATAATGTAATATACTAGATATAAAAAGTATGCAGTACAGAAATAAAATGCTAGAAATGGTAGAATAACAGTAATATAACCAGCATAATCTCCACAATAACACAGAAATGATATAAGAACAACAACAAAAATAGCACTTGATTCAGAAAGCAATGTTCATGGGCCTCTTCAAGGGGGAAACCTCCAATTGGGAAGCACTCTATTACAATAATATCCAAGCTAGGGTTCTCATACCCTCGACTCCTATTTATACTAAATATGTCTATCAAAAGAAGCATCTAGAGGAAGAACCTTCTTGAAGTAGAAGCTTCTATTAGGTCTTCTTACATCCGCCTTATTCTATTTTATTGAAAGTCCTTATTAATATTGACCTTTATTACATCTGAATATATTGTTCTACCTATGTGCAGGTTAGGACCCTAACATGTCCACCCCCTTGAAAACAACCTTGTCCTCAAGGCTTGAGATGTGGAAATTGTTGCAGAATGGTAGTTGGTTCCCAAGTGGAATCTGCTGGATTTGTATATTTCCACTGGAATAACACTTCCTTGATGGTTCTCTAATGCAGGAAATGCTCATGCTCGTCCAAAAATTCTTTTGGTTGTAGCCAAATGGATCCTTCTTTAGCTAACTTAGGAAGGTTGGTTTGAATTTGGCACCTAGTTCCAATCACCTTCTTTAAGCATGAAACATGAAAAATAGGATGTAGCTTCGAATGAATGGGCAGAGCTAACTGATAGGCTACTTGTCCAACATGCTTGAGAACTATATAAGGACCATAAAATTTGGGCGCTAGCTTTTGACAATGCTCGGCCTTGAGGGAAGTTTGCTTGTAAGGTTGCAGTCTCAGAAACATCTGATCCCCTTCTGCAAATTGGCATTCAAAGTGACCTTGATCTGCTTGTTTCTTCATGCAATTTTATGCCATGACCAAATTCTCTTTGAGGGTATGGAGAATATCCTCTCGAACTTTAAGTGTTTGGTCAACCGCCTGGACCTTCGAGGTACCCGGTAAGTATGAGAGAACTGAAGGTGGCTTCTATCCATATACCACTTCAAAAGGAGTCATGCGTGTAGCTATATGGTAGGAAGTGTTGTACCACCATTTAGCTAGGGGTAACCATTGAGCCCACTGATTTTTATTTTCAGAGGAGAAACACCTTAGATATGTTTCCAAACACTTGTTGACAACTTCTGTTTGACCATCAGTTTGGGGATGATAAGTTGTGCTGAGATGCAATTGGGTGCCCTGTAGGTTGAATAATTTTTGCCAAAAGTTGCTTGTGAAAGTTGGGTCACGATCAGAAACAATAGAGTGCAGCACGCCATGAAGCTTGAAGACTTGGTCCATGAAAATTTGAGCCACCGTGGATGTTGTAAATGGGTGTTGAAGAGTGTAGAAATGAGCATACTTGGAAAGGCAATCAACAACCACTATTATGACTGATTTATTTCCTAATTTGGGTAAGCCGATAATAAAGTCCATAGAGATATCCTTCCAAATAGAAGGTGGAATCGGAAGTGGTTGTAGTGTGCCCAGAGATTTCACTGTTTCTCCCTTGTTGCATTGATACACATCACATTCAACGACAAAATTATAGATGTCCTGTTTCATACAATCCTAGAAAAAAGAACATTTGACCCTATCATGGGTTTTGGTAAACCTGGAGTGCCCCACTGTGGGTGTAGCATGAAGCTCAGAAATTACCTTGGATTTAATATTTGATTGTTTACTTAAATACAAACGGCCTTTGTATCGAATCTCATCATGGAGCCAAGAGTACCCTAGGGGAGCTGGAGCATTGGACTGCAATTGCTGGATCAGATGCGAACTTTTGGGATCTTGTAGCCATTCCTGGCAAATGGCTTGGAGCCAATATTGTACAATGAAGGAAAGAGAAAAAAGGGATCCTTCATCTTCATATTTTCGGGAAAGTGCATCTTCCACCACATTGTCTTTGCATTTCTTGTAAATGATCTCATAATCATATCCAAAGAGCTTTATCGCCCATTTTTGTTGCTCCAGGGAAGAAATGCATAGTTCTAGAAAATACTTGAGGCTTTGATGGTTTGTCTTAATTTGGAAATGTTTCCCCAATAGATAAGGGTGCCACAGATCAATGACATCCAGAATAGCCATCATTTCCTCTTCATAGATGGATTTTCCCAGATTCCTGTCAGATAGTTGCTTGCTGGTAAAGGCCAGAGGTCGACCCTCTTGCATAAGGATAACACCAATTCCTTTCCCTGAGGCATCACATTCCAAAAAAAAGGTCTTTGTGAAATCAGGAAGGGCCAGAATTGGAGTGTTGCACATGGCCATCTTCAAGGTTTGAAAAGCTTGAGCAGCAGTTGGAGTCCAAGTGAAAGACTTATTTTTTAGGAGAGCAGTAAGAGGTGCTGCAATCTTTCCATAATTCTTAACAAACTTGCGATAATACCCTGTTAAGCCCAGAAATCCTTGCAAGATTTTGAGAGTCTTTGGGTGAGGCCAGTCTTGCATAGCTTCAATCTTTTTTGGATCCACCCTGATGCCATCCTTGCCAACCAGATGACCCAAGTATTCTACTTCTGAGGTGCCAAAAGCACATTTAGACTGTTTCA
>SNQJ01S0004745.1:78349-127025 GCA_010110895.2 Picea sitchensis
GTTACCCACCCAGTGGGGTCTGAGCCATAAAATTTGGTCACATCCACCCGCAAAAGGCGTAGGTCACGTTGAAAGTGATGGTGCTGAAATTTATGGGAATGAGAGGAATGTTCACCGTCAATATGTGGAGGTGAGTCAGGGGAAGGGTTATCTATAGGGATTTTTAGTTTGGTGCAAAGTGATGAAAAGACGTATTCAAGCTGGGTGGTCAATTCTTTTTTGAATTCCTCCATTAAGGACTGCATGGTTGTATTTATGGTTTCAAAATTGGCACTGAGTTGTTTCACTTTTTGTTGGGTCGCGGTGAGACTAGATTGCAAGGTATTGAAGCAAGCTTCCAATTCTTAGATACGGGTATGGGCCATGAGGATGAGGTAATTGAAAAGGGGCTAGTGGGGTCAAAACATTTTGTCGAAAAATGATATGTATGAAGGTGATAAGGGAGAAGAGGTGAATCCAATGGAATAGGTCTAAAATAATGGTGAAAAAATTTCCAAACTTTTTTTTTTTTAACACCTGCGGAGTTATACTCCGGTCTGAAGAGTAATGCAGAGATGAAATCCCCAAATGCTTAACCAGGAAGAAAAGTGTAGTTATTTGGCAACCCTAACATAGTTGTGCGACAATAGATCAAGTGTATTTTTTAATTTGTTTATGTTTCTTTCCCCCAAGGGTTAGGTATTGAAGGGTTCTACAGACAAGGGTTTGCCTTGTGCTATAGCTCTTGGATATACGTTCAGGGTCCAATAGTAGTACTCGACTCAATATCTCAGGGAACTAACTAAGGAGGATAGATTGTACCCTTAGTCATACTACTCGACTACCTAGGTACTAGAGAGTATCTTCCCGAGTGTTGTTCTCGGTGGCACTATAATAGTCAGGCGACCAATCGGTTTATCTAAAGAGGGCTTCAGGAAATTTAGGTCGATCCATACACATGTTCTGTCTAATGCGCTACGGCACGAAGGGGTACCAACATGGGTTACAAGGGTGGCCAATAGATGTGCGCTTATGAACCACTTGCATTTCCTATGTGTATGAATCCCTCAATCATGGGTTTATGCATGTAACGACAAATCTCTGTGGCTTAAAGGCATTAGAATACGTCTCTACCCTGGAAAAAAAATTACCCACAATTTCTGCCAAAGAAAGTTCTTTGATACCACTTGTAATATACCAGATATAAAAAGTATGCAGTACAAAAATAAAATGCTAGAAATGGTAGAATAACAGTAATATAACCAGCATAATCTCCACAATAACACTGAAATGATATAAGAACAACAACAAAAATAACACTTGATTCAGAAAGCAATGTTCACGGGCCTCTTTGAGGGGGCAACCTCCAGTCTGGTAGCGCTCTATTACAATAATCTCCAAGCTACGGTTCTCATACCCTCGACTCCTATTTATACTAAATATGTTTATCAAAAGAAGCATCTAGAGGAAGATCCTTCTAGAAGCGGAAGCTTCTATTAGGTCTTCTTACATCCGCCTTATTCTATTTTATTGAAAGGCCTTATTAATATTGACCTTTATTACATCTGAATATATTGTTCTACCTATGTGAGGGTTAGGACCTTAACACATAAGAAACAAGCTAGACAACAAGAAGTTGAAGTTGGAATTAGGCTCAAAAGTGTAAGTGGAAAAATTCAATTTAGTATGACAACTTGACACATAAATATGGAAACTCCTTGGGTACTATGCAGAACAAGGATGAGAATAATTTATGAGGCTTCAACGCAAAGTCGTGGTAGGACTAAAGAAGGATCTCAAGCCTATAGATAACTTTCAACATGGGCACCAAATGTCTAGCAAGTCACTAACTAGGGCACTCATGAAAATGAATGCTCTACCACATAAAATACGACACTTGTAATCAACAAGGAATGTTTGTGTCCCAAGTGATGGAATTTTCAGTTACTTCCTAATTAACTTAGTGAGCAACTGAAGAGTTGTGCATTTAATTATCAATCCTAGGTCATATCTTACATACGAATTGTCATGCACCATATATGGAAAGATTAGTTTTGTTTTGATTAAATATTTGGATTACTTTCAATGTCACAAAGGAAGGATTCAAGTTACTTAATTAAGTCACCAAATTATACTAGTACAAGAAAGTAAATATCACACTTGCGGAAATTAAATCACACTTGTAGAATTGAAATAATACTTACAGAAATTGAAATCACACTTTGCAAAAATTGAAATCACACTTGCAAAAACTAAAATCACTATTGAGGAAATTAAATCTACACTATGTTCTATTGGTGACTTGCTCAAGTATAATGGAGGTCTTGCTCTAATGTAACAATTATGTGTTTGCACATTTGATAAGAATCTAATGTAATATCGATCCCAAACTTCTAAATCTATCATGAATAAGAAAGCAAACAAAATAAAGTGAAATTGCAAGCAGAGTTGCAACAACATGAGTTGCAGCAACAAAGCTACAACACAAAATAAATCACAACAATGCAAGTTGCAGCAACGTAAATTCCAACATGACAGAATCTACAACAAGGAAAATTGTAGCATCTAGATATGTAACAAAGTTTGAGATCATGAGCTCATAGAAATTGAAACAATGTTGGATTGTAGTTTATAGTTATGAATTATTTTAACACTAAGGATTTGAATATCAAACATGCATGAATTAGAAGCATTGTTTCTATGAAATTGGAATTGCAACAGACTAAGAAATGAAATTATTAATGAAAAAAATGAACACAATTAAATCCTATGCTAATATACAGGTTGTACCTGACTAAGGAGGGGGCCCTACCCACTCAAGAAAGGTATTGATCTACAAAACCAGGATCACATGATCACCAACACATCAACACATGAATAAGAGTGGGAATGGAAATTATATTTTAGAAGTTTGAAAATACAACAGTATCTGAATGCTTATCACTAGACCTATCCCCCTTAGCTTTGGGGAAGTTGTGGTTCTTATACAATATGATTATTGTCTAAATTTATACAAAGGAATGGATGGAAAACCATGAGAATCCGACTGTTCATCTGGTTACAATGATTTTACTAAATTTTAGAAAAGACCTATGTGTGCTAACTTGGTGGAAAAACTGATTCTTATTTTAGTCATCTATTTTCCTCCTGTTAGTTTCCTCTATGAAGAATATATCCCAACTATCAGTTACAACATTGACTACTGTGTTGGTAGATTTATATTTGGAATCACAACAGTGGTGTACTCGAAGTCAGAGAAACAAAAAACGTGTTTGGAGTCGTAATGATTAGCTGGAGTCGCAACACGAGGAGTACACTTGGAATTGTAGCAGTTGGATTGTGCTTGGAATTACAACATAGATGTATTGCAACCAATATGAGGAGTTTCATTTTTTGTATTACTCATGTGTAGCAGTGTTAGTACATGAAAGTAGCATTTTCATTTGAGAAATATGCAAGAATATCATAATAGTGGCATATGGGGAAGGATTCATACCTTACTGATAAGTAAGGAAAACTAGATAATGAAAGTATCAAAATGAAGTGATCAATCAAAAATGGTAAGAAAAAAGGTATTAGATGGGTGCTGAAAGTATGCCAATTTAGGCACCCGCCATCTCCCCCATCCAAAAATTGTTGCATGTCCCCACAAAACCAACAATTACTTAGTGTTAGAGAGGTAAGGGTGACCCTAGTGGTCTCTAACATCATATATAAATTCTTTTGTTGCCTCAATGATACCATGTTCTATTGTAATTCTTCCATTGTCTTGCTCTATTTCTATCTGAGTGGCCTCATCAACTAACATGAAATGTGTAGCTTGGACAAATACTTCTATTGTTTTTTTGAGTTGAGCTCTTTCTTGTAATATTGTGAAGGGTTACCCTACAACAAGAGGACTTGCTTGAGGGTAACCTGATTTCTTAGGTTCCCTTTGTTCCTCAATCTCATGTCTGAGCATTTTTAAATTGATTTGTAGCTTCCAATTTTTCATTCTTCACATTTTGTTTTCTCTCAAAAAAGATGCATAAATAGGTAGAGAGTGTGGGATGCTTACCCATCTAGGAGTGATATTTTTATCTAGAGTAGCAGCCTATGTTTGTGGTTCTTGTAGCCCAGTATCTGGTGCATCAGTTGAGTCATTTCCTGGTGGAAACTCTTCTACTTCATGTGCTTCATGTGAGTGGGTAGGCCATTCCCATGGAGAACCTCCTACTAGTTATTATGTATTAGTAGGGGCCATAGATTATGCTTCTTGTTTCTCTTATGGAGTAGTGTCATTTAATTCTTCAAAAGTGCCTATTGATGTTTCACCAAGAGGAACTATTTCTTGTTTGTTTTCCTCAATTATGTTGATTGTTGTATCAATGAGAATTTCTAGCTTCACTATGTCTATTGTATTGCCAGATTGCTTCGTATTGTCCATTTGAGGCCTTGGAGAATGTGTTATGTCCTTTGTCTCTGTTGGAGCTTGTTCTTGAGTATTATTCCCCGCTAGTTCTTATGGATCAATGGGTGCTTCCACCTAGGGGTGATTTTAAGGATGGAAATTTATTTTAAAATGTAGAAACCTTGACGAATCTTACTAATCCTTCATATGCCAACTATAAATGTTTGGCAACATTTTTGTAAAAATATTCAAATTTCTAAGGATTTTATATAGTTTGTATAAAATTTTGGCGATTTTTAAGTTAAAATAATTTTATCCTATATAATTTGGGCAAATCATTTTTAGAATAGCAAATCTTTTTTTAGGAAAAACCATGGAAAATTAGCCCATGAGCAAAGTTTATCCCCTAAAATCATCCCTGCTTCCACCTCTAACTCTTATTTGTCTGAATATGCTTCCAGGAGAGCATTGAGGCCTTCGCCAAGAGTGCCTTGGTATGGTTCTTGTGTGGAAACCAAGGATTCATTGGCTTCCATATTAATGTCCTCCTCTAGTTCTTGTGTGACAAGGGAGGGTTTCGGTTCCTTTGTTGTCTAGGGTTTCTCCTGGGCTTGTTCCATGGGCTCCTCATTTATTTTCTTTTTATGTTGATTTGTAGCTGCATGGTTGGTTCTATGTTTCCTTGGAATATGGTTTTGTCTCTTTGTAAACCATCTGACTCTGTTTATTAGGGGTTTGGTAGCAGTTACATTAATGTAACTGTCATGGTCGTCCTTCACCAGATTTGTAGCAAGTTGGCCCCTCTTCCTAGTAGACCTCTTGGATTTCTTTGGTGCGGGGGTCACAATAGTGAGGCTCACTGTATTTGTGGTGCTATTCCCTGGTGGAGGAGTCACAACATATGGACTCAGTGTGTTTGTAGTATCGGTCCCTAGCAGGGGAGTTGCAACTGCGGACGATGCCAGAAGGGCATGTGTCACCTATTGGGAATACTGAAGTGCAGCCACTTCACCTTCAGTGAGAAGAACAGGTGGTTGGACAATGTTGTTCTAGGTGCTGCCTTATTTTTACAGTGCATGCTCCACCAAGATATTTATAAGGCCATGGCGAGATACAAATTTTGTTGGGTTATTTTCCATTTTAACTAGTGCGACCATTGTTGTTGAGCATAGATAGTTCTGTAGTGACCTTCACAAGTGAAGTATCACTACAAAAAGACAACCACATCCTCCCATGGGTGTGGTAAATACCGACGTTCAAAACATGTTCCTTTATTTACTAAATATTCCCCGGCCTCAAGGAATTGCCTGAGAACTTCAGACCGTGAGTTTATTCTCGTGTACCATCGTTTACTTGTCCTTGGTAGGTTTATGACCTCGCCCAATGTTTCTTTCATGAATTTTGTATGTTCCCCAACCATTGAGGGATGAAAGTGGAGTTTCAGCCAAGGAAATGAGAGAAGGGAAATTTGTGAAATGAAGGAGGCCTGTAAGTGGAGTTGCAACCAAGTAAATGAGAGAAGGAAAATTTGTGACATGAAGGAGGGTTGCAAGTGGAGTTGCAACCAAGGAAATGAGAGAAGGGAAATTTGTGAAATGAAGGAGGGATGGAAATGGAGTTTCATCCAAGAAAATGGGAGGGGAGAGGTTTGGGAAAAATGAAGCAGAGTTGCAATGACAACAGTTACAGAAAGGGGAGTTACATCAACTTGAATTGTTGCGGAAAAGGGAGTTGCAACAAAGGGAGTTGTGAAATGGGAGTTGAAACAATAGGAATAGTTGTGGTAAAGGGAGTTGCAACAAAAGGGATTGCAGCAACCAGAGTTGCAACAAGGGGAATTGCAACAAGAAGAGTTGCAACAACGAGAATTACAACAACATGAATTGTAGCAAGGAGAATTGCAACAATCGGGAATTATAGCATCAGGATTTGCGACAACTTTGTTCTCCCATGCATATCTTGAAAAAAGAATATTATTAAGAAAACAAGGCTTTATGAAAATTTATTGAGAAGGATCCTAACATAACCATCACAAAACTGTGAAGTGCCCTTCTTTTTTATTCTATTTGTTTTTTGAAATGCACTAGCTATTATGGTTTTCACACTTTTTTTAGAGTGGAACAGAATGGATATTATCCAGCTGGGACTCATTCATCCTAAACAATTTATAGAGAACTTTCAGACCATCTGTTTGCGATCTTCCACAAGAAGTGTTCCTTTGATAGGGGTCAGTGATATAGGTGAAGTCTATATCCATTGGACATTATATGAATTCTTTGTTCATCTATGGTACATAATTTGATGGCCCCACTTTCATATACAGTATCAATATCATATGGACCGAGCCATCTAGTATGAAATTTTCCTCTAAATTCCTTGAACCTAGAATCAAATAATAATGCCCAATCTCTAGCTTTGAATTTCATTTTCTTGATAATCTTATCTTGCCATTTGGCCCTTTGGTGATGTATAACTTTGGCTCAGTGTAGGGAATACTCTTGTAGCTCATACAACTCATTAATTTTAAGCAGTCTTTGTTTATGAGTCTCTGATAGGTCCAACCCAAGTCGTACTATTGTCCCCAGTGTTTGGATTTTTGTCTCAATGGGAAATAACACTCTTTTCCCATATACGAACACATAGGATGTGCACCTTGCAGTAGTCATCCATGTGGCTATGTAGGCCCATAAGGCTTCAGGGAGTTTATCGGCCCAATCCTTGAGGTGTAATATGACAATTTTAGTGATGATTTCCTCAAGGATCTTATTAGTCCCCTCTACTTTTCCATTTTCTTATGGGTGATATGGTGTTGTTACTTTGTTCTTTATTTTGTAGTTTTCCATCAAGTCTTTGACAAGCCATGATGTGAACTGATTTCCTCCATTGGTCAGTATCTCCCATACAATTTATAACCTTACAAAGATCTCTTCATGGAGAAACTCCACTACTTCCTATTTGGTTGCTATCAGAAATACTTTTTCCTCCATCCATATATAACATAGTATGTACATATGAGGATGTAGGAATGTCGATGGGAAGGGTAATTTATTGGTCCAACAAAATCAATGGCCCATTTTTCAAAAGGTTATAATACCATATGTGGTTATAGCAATAGTTCATCTACTTGTATGGGTCTACCCATGCATTGACAATTGTCACATTTCTTCACATACTCTTTGGCATCTCTGAAAAGTGTGGGCTAATAATACCCCTGGTGGAGTGCCTTGTACCTAGCTCTTTTATCTACAAAGTGGCCCCCACATGGCCCAAAATGACAGGATTTTAGTATTTCATGGACTTCATCCTCTCATATACACATTCTGATAATTAAACCAGGCCTAGTGTAGAAGAGACAACCATCAATCCATGAAAATATTTCACTTTTCCTAACTATACTTTGGCATTCTTTGGGAGTCGGATGATGCGAAAGTTTGCCTGCAACCAAAAAGTTAGCAATGTATGAAAACTATGGTGAGTTAGTAGACACTGCAAAAGGTGTTCATCTGGAAAACAATATTCTACGGGAAGTTCATTCTAATTATATGTTATTCTAGAAAGGAAGTCAACAACTACATTATATTTCCCTAGTTTATCTAGAATGGTAACATAAAATTATTGCAATAAAAGCAATCAGCTAGTGACCTTGCCATTGGTGACTAGTTTGTTCATTAAATATTTGATACCAACATGATCAGTATGAAATATTATAGGATATCCAACAATGTAGTGTCTAAGATTGTTTATTACAAGAATAACAACAAGAAACTATTTTTTAGTTACCGTATAGTTCAATTTTGTAGGAAAGAAATTCTTACTGGCATAGTAGATTGCATATGGGTCCTTTCTTTCGAGTTGTCTAAGAACAAATCTAACAACAATGTCTAATGAATTTGTGTAAATGTGGAATGGGAGGGTCTAATCTGGCCCTCTTAGTATAGGAGCTTTGGATACTTTGAATTTCAATTCATCAAGAGCATGTTGACATATCTCTGCCCATACAAACTTAGTGTCTTTTCTAAGTAAAGATAATAATGGACAAGCAATACATAAAAAAGTTTCAATGAATCTATAGTAATAACCAGCATATCCTATAAATATTTGTACCTTCTTCTGTGAAGTTGGAGTTGGGAAATTTAGTATTACCTTTGTTTTTTTTATAGACATAAATACCTTTCTCTAAGATGCGATGTCCCAATATGATGCCATTAGTTTCCATCATAAAACTCTTTTCGTTACTAAGGGAAACATTTGACTTTGTGCACCCAATTAACGTCTTTTCCAAAATTGGCTAATGCCTCATCAAAATCATCCCCATATGTGGTGAAATAATCCATATATATTTCCATGCAATCATGAACTAGATCAGAGAACATACCTATAACAACTCACTGAAAGGTGGTGGGGGTGTTGCATAACCCAAATGGTAGAATAAGGTAGGAAAATGTCCCCCGAGGATATGGAAACATTGTTTTCTCTTGATCTCCAGGGGCAACTTGGAACTAGTTGTATCTACTGAATCCATCGAGGAAAGGAAAGTATTTCTTTCCTGCTAACATGTCTAATACTTGGTCGATAAATGGTAGTGGGAAGTGATATTTACATGTTTATTTGTTTAGTTCTCTATAGTCTACATATATTCTCCACTTGCCATTTTTACTTGGTACCATGACAAGAGGGGATACCCACTCACTATCAAAAATTGAATAGATGAAGTTAGCTATAAGTAATTTTTTTATATCTTCTTTGACTATGTCTTGAAATATCGGGTTTATTCAACACTGGGGTTGGAAAATGGGTCTGGATCCTTCCTTAATTTATATGTGATGTGTGTGTTAATCAGGATGGATTCCTTTCATGTTAGAATAATACCAGGTGAAGGAATCACTGTGCTTTTGAAATATATTAACCAATCACTCTTTTTGTTGTTCAGTCAGTCCTTGTTTAATTTTCAAAGTTTTCCTTGGGATAATTTCTGTGGTTCCTATAAGGGATCCTTCGTATTTTTCTTTTGCAGGTTCATGTTCGATGGGTAAAATGATTGTTGAGGATAAATAAACATGAGTTTATGGTTTCATAATGTGATCAAGAATGTGTTTTTTTCCTGAGGAAGAGAAGGAAGCTATAATGGGATTCCCCTTCCTCATCATTATCGTCTTTGTCAACCCAAAGTGGTGTTTCTAGATCTATTATGGCTCTAGAGGGAGGGTAGAGGGTTAATTTTTTTATGGATGTCCCATGGGAGATGGTCATGTTTCCTTACCTAAAAATAATGTAGGCATCGACAATGGCCATCCAATCCCATACCAGGATTTGAGGATACCCGCCCATAGAATTTTTGGGTTGTAGGATCATGAAGTCAGCGGAATATTCCCACAAATCCAAAAATATCACTACATATTCTAGAATTCCTTCTAGTTTAATGGTTGATCTAACAACGAGTTGAAGGACAATGGGGATTCCGCTAAGGCCTATAATACATAAGGCCTTCATGGTCTATCATGTCATAACATTGATGATAGACCCAAGGTCAATTTATGTGTTACTAATAAGTGTATTTTTGATCTACATATTAACAAGCGGACTGCCAGGGTCAGAGTATTTGGCTATGAGAACTCCCCCCAACATTAGGTATGATAATTTTCCCATAACATGAACAATTTGGGGATCCTTTTGTTTCCTACCGAGCTTCCTCAAACAAATTTCTCATATCTCTTTTGAATAAATAGGTATGTCCTTAATTTCTTGGAATAGTGTTATTTTGACACACTCATTTTTTAGTTCTCCTAAGAAATCAAACTCAAGTTGTGTAAAAGGTTTTTCTTGGTTTATCCTTTCAACATATGGTGGGTCTTGAAGTTTGGGGTGGGAATTATGAGATTTTGAAGGTTCTTGAGATTTTTTTTGTTCTGATTCTTCATTTGGGACCTCATTTATATCTACAATGCTAATGTGAGGTTGTCCCTTGGTTAGAGTCTTCCTGGATATAAGGTGAATATCATTATAGTCTAGGGAAGATATGGAATAAGTAGGGTATGTTGCAAGTCTAGAAACTTACCTTGGTTGACTTGGACTTCCATTATTTGGGTTAGGTATGGGTTGTGTAGGTAGTTATGGTCAAGGAGGGGTGGATGTGGATGCCTACATCTTGGGAGGAAGAATAAGTTGCATGAGTGGTTGCATCATAGGTTGTTGAGGTCCTCCCATGGCAGGATTTCTCCATCCTTGTTTCCCTAACTAGTTAGGAGGAGGAGCTACCCATTATTGTGTTGGCATACCCCATGGTTGATAAGCATATTTCGTTGAAGGGTTAGTCCAATATGAAATGAAATATTGATATTAATCTTTGATCATGCCTTGAGGTCTAGGTTGTCAGGGTCGATTTTGAGCAATGTGGCACAATTATTCTGGCTCGTCAAATTTTTGATAGATGGCCTTTAGTCCAAGCAAGGATAGAAAATTATGAGTAGCATGGTCCTCACTACATATTCTACAGACCTTGATCTGATCCAACATACACTCTCTTTTTGGATGTTTCGTTCTGCATTTCGAGAAAAATTTAGCCAATACTCATTCTATTTCCTCTTGCTTCTTCTTTATCTGCAGTGTATCCAGTTGGTAGCTTAGGGAACTAAGTATATCGGTCTTAAATTCCTCTAATATGTTCCTTATTTACTCCCTCATTACTCCACTTCTAGTAGTGTTTCATGTTCTTGCTAATACATCTCTTGGCCCTTTTCTTGTTTTATATGTGCCTCTGGAATACTTACAACAAAGTTCCTAGATAATATCGTATTCTAATTGAAAAACGTCTCCCCGTCCCATAAGGTTGATGATTTCTATACAATCATCTTGGATTCCTCTTAGAAGTAAGACACACCGTGTTTTAGGAGCCAAGTCTTCTTTCTTTGTCCTCTGCAGGTTATAGGTGAATCATTCAATGTAATATTCTAGACTCTCATATTCATGTTGCATCATCTTGAAGACTTCCTCTCTTCTTTCTTTATCCTTGTAGTAGTATTGGTATTTGTCCAGAAATTTCTTCATCATTTGGTCCCTTGAGCGGATGTATCTTTTCCAAGACCCATGAACCATCGTAGTGAAGTGATTTTAAGTGTGGAGGGAAAAGATTCAATTTTGGGGAATATCTCACGTAGTCATAGCTTCTACAAAGGACATAAAACTCGAAGAGGAAGGTATTAGGATATTCTTTAGATAACCCATGAAAGATTATTAGAGATGAATGAGGGATGTTCTTCATCTTGGTCTCCTCATTTGTTTCTTTAATTGGAAATCCAAAATTCATGGGTTCCTCCTTGAAAATCTCATTTGTCATTTCTTTCCAAGGGTTGTTCTTTGTTTCTAAAGGTGCCTTAGGAAAAATGAATTATACAGAGTGATATTGCTCATTGATTTTCTCCTCTGGAAGATGAACCTATGTCTATAGAGTCTCTGATTCCTGAGGAGATGCTTCGGGCTTCTTCTTGGTAAGATAACTTGTTGTAGGTAATAAGTAATTTGGTTGATTAGGCTCATTTCCCTCTTGTGATTGACCTACATTGTCATATTTTGGGGGGGTTTTGGAAGAGCTAATAAATCTACCTTGTTGATCTCTATATTTGGGAATAGAAAATATTACAAAAAAATATTACAAATTTTTGAAAAGAAATTGTAACATTCAATCTATTGAAATGAAGAAAAATCCACACAGTTAAACAACACTACTTTATTTTGATAGCTCCTTGGCAACGACACCAAAAAATATGGACTTTTCAATTAATTCCTAATTAACTTAGTGAGCAACTGAAGAGTTGTGCATTTAATTACCAATCTGAGATCATATCTTACTTACAAACTATTGTGCACCATATATGCAAAGATTAGTGATATTTTAGTTAAAGAGTTGTAGTGCTTTTGATGTCACAAATCAAGGCTTCAATTTACAAGTAAATATCACACTTGCATAAATTAAATCACACTTGTGGAATTGAAATAACACTTGCAGAAATTGAAATCACACTTGCAGAAACTAAAATCACACTTGCGGATATTAAATCTACACTATGTTCTATTGGTGACTTGCTCAAGTAGAATGGAGGTCTTATTCTATTGTAACAATTATGCATTCACACGTTTCATAACAATCCAATGTATTATCAATCCAAAACTGCTAAAGCTATCGTGAAATAGAAAGAAAGAAAAATAAACTGTAGCTGCAAGTCGAGTTGCAACACAAAAGAAATCACAGTAACGCGAGTTGCAACAATATGAGTTGCAACAACATAAATTCCAACACAAAAGAATCTACAACAAGGCAAATTGTAGTATCTAGAGTTGTAATAGTGTCTGCGATCATGAACTCTTAGAAACTGAAACAATGTTGGATTGTATTTTATAGCTATGAATTCTTTTAGCACTAATGAATTGAATATCAACCACACATGAATTATAAGAACTTTTTTTACGAAATTGGAATCGCAACAGACGAAGAAATGAAATGATTACTTAAGCAAATGAACTAATTAAATAATATGCTAATACATAGGCAATACCTAACCAAGGAGAGGGTCGTACCCCCTTAGTCAAGGTACTGAGCTACGAAACCAGGATCACACGATCACCAACACATCAACATACAAATAAGCATGTGAATGTAAATTATATTGCAGAAGTATGAAAATACAATAGCAGTCAAATTCTTATCACCGTATCACCGAAGTTTTTCCCCTTGGCTTTGGGGAAGCTATGGTTCTTATACAATATGATTATTTTCTAAAGTTATAAAAAGGAATAGATGGAAATCCATGAGAATCTAATTTTTCATCTAGTTAAAATGATTTTGATAAATTTTAGAAAAGATCTATGTGTGTTGACTTGGTAGAAAAATTGATTTTTATTTTGGTCATCTATTTGCCTCCTGTCACTTTCCTTTATGAAGACTATATCCCAAGCATCAGTTACAACATTGAATCTTGTGTTGGCGGATTTATATTTGGAATTGCAACAACAACGTACTTGAATTCACAGCAACATAAAATGTGTTTGGATTCATAGCAATTGAAAACATGTTTGGAGTCACAACACGAATAGTACACTTGGAGTTATAGCAGTTGGATTGTGCCTGGAATTGCAACAGAGATGTATTGCGACACCTTTGAGGAGTTGCATCTAATGTATTACTCCTGTGTAGCAGTGTTAGTACATGAGAATAGCAAGTTCCTTTAAGAAATATGCAAGAATATCGTAATAATGGCATACGGGGAAGGATTCATACCTTAGTGATAAGTAGGGAAAACTAGATAAGAAAAGTATCAAAAAGAAAGTGATCATTGGAAAACAGTAAGCAAAAATGTATTAGACGATTGTTGAAAGTATGTCAATTCAGGCACCCATCAATAAGTTAGTGAGATCAATTCTAAGGAAGAGATGAAAATGAGACAGATTATACAAAGTGTAAGGTGAAAATTATGTTATCCTATATGCCAATAGTCGAAAACAATACATGTCATAGAGTCAAATACAAACCAAAATGCTAGAAAAATGGGTAAAAGTAACCATTATACAACATTCGACTTAAAAAACTTCAAAACCAAACTTCATCCATGATTGGAGTATTATTCCACCAGGTTCAATTAAATAAAGAGGAATCCAAACTATAGAAAAGTGGGTAAGAAAAAGGATTAAATAGTAAAAAATGAACTTTTTACCACACCATTTGTATTTTTACCCCAAAATAGTGCTTTGGTGTTGGAAACACCCTAAACATTCAGTGGAATATTGAAAAATCTACGTCCATCAAAATCAGATACCGTCAGGACCAATTAAGATATCTCCTCCTTCTCTACATTTTTCACCATTTGGTTTCTTGATTTGGTCAATATTTGATGAATATAGTTAGTTTTAAAAGGGGGATAGGAACATATGAACCTTCCCTTCACATGGATACCATATAGGTTTCCCTATATGCACCTATTGCCTCAATATATTTTGTATATACACACATGTTTTCTCTGTAGGGAGCGTATGAGGTCGCGTAAATGAAAAAACACGCATTTAACCACTACCTTTGACTGGAAGATGTAGGATGGAAATTATTTGGGGATCCAGATTGTATAGTGAATGAAATGAAACACAAACATAAATATGGAAGAGAGTGTAGTGTTACTGTTAAAACCCAATTTATATTAATAAATGAAATAGCATAATATTGTAGAACACAAACTCACTAGAATAGCAGTAGCTTATCTCTAAAGGGAGAGAGATGGAAACTACGCTCATTCGCAACAAGCTAATACAAGAGTCTGAAAAGATGTCCTTTTAACATAGATAAATAACCCTAAAGGTCCAAAACCCTAAACCTAGGAGGAAAAGTGTCAAAAGGTGTTTTTCTAAAAATAATTCCAAGAACTATTTTTGGGCGTTAGTTTTTACATCAATTTACTAGAAGCGTAACTTTCATATACAAGCTCCATTTGGTGCAAAAAATAGTTCGTTGGGAAGATATAAATGAGTATTATGATAAAACAGTATGGCCAGGATTTGTTGAAGATCCTATCCGAGATTGCTTGTGTAAAAATCTTGTTAAGGGCCTCAAAATGGACCCGAAAGATTATGACCCAGAAAATCCTAGAAAATCATAACAAAGTTTCCTAAATGGAGAACCATGTTGAGTCTCTAGAAGAGGTGAGTGGCCACCGATATCCACTTGGATCATTCCTCCCTCCTTAGGAATAAATGGTCCCCATTGCATCAAGTTCTTGTAGTAGATGGGGAAACTGCTACTAAATTTGAATTTGGGTGAGCTATTTTCCTTGTTGAAGAAGTTGGCCTACTTTGACAACTCAATGGAGTTGTATGTTCTGATAGTAGGAGTATTTCATATTGTTTTCCATGATCCAATCCGCCATAACCTACTCAAGGAAAACAATATTGAGTTTTGTAGGAGTCAATTTCTTAGCCACGTCCAAGGTGTCCAACCGAGGTGCGAGATATGGTCGAAGCAACTCCACATTAAATACTAGGGGTAAGACAAGGAAAGGAGGAATACTCAATTCAAAATCGTTTTCACCCACAGACTTGGTGATGGTGTAAGGCCCATATCATAGTAGTTTGAGTTTCATGTGGGGGCCTATGAGGTGATATTTCTGCAAATGCAACCATACCTTGTCACCAACTTGAAACTTGTGTGGAACTCGATGTTGATCATGTTATTTCTTGTACTTGGCATTGACCTTTTGTAGTATATCATGAACCTATTGTTGGTGATGTTATATTTGTTCAAAAAAAATGGTTTCTCTATCTGATCATGGGAATACTTTTTTGGTGAAGATGACATGGGAAGAGCTACATCAATGGGAGGCAATGGTTGGAACCCCAAGAAGACCTAAAACGGGTTGTGGCCAATAGAGTTGTGGATGGGTTTGCTATAGCTATGTTGAACATATGGAATTCTCTCATCCTAGGTATGTGGATGGTTGGAATTGTACATGTGTAGGATATGCACAATCATCATGTTGACCACTTCTATCTACCCCTCTATTTGAGGGTGAAAGGAGGTCGGCTTGGTAAAATTGGTGTCCATCAGAGACCATAGGTAGGACCAGAAGGTATTGAGGAACCTATTATCCATATCTGAAATAAAGTTCCATGGTATCCCAAAATGAACCCAAAAATTATCAAAGAAGACCTGAGCAGTGGCCTCGAATGTCATACTCCTTTTATGAGGTTCCAAAATGGCCACATTAGAGAACCGATTGAGGGACACAAAGACACAATTGTGATTGTGCTTGGTGGAGGGAAAACCTGACATGTAATCCATGGAGACTGACTCCAGGGCTTGTCTGATATAGAAAGATGAGTTTTAAACCCTTGTTTCTTGATGGTTGGTTTAGTGATGGAATACAAAGTGCATGACCTGATATACTGGTTGACTTCTTATTGAATATTTGGCCAGTAGAAATACTTCTAAAGTACTGCCACTGTATTTTCCATGTTGAAATTCCCTTCCATGAAACTATAATGTGCCTCCCAAATTAGCTCTGTATGCTTTCTTGAAGGAATGAAAATATGGCCTAGATAGCACAAGAGTACATCCTAGAGGTGGAAGTCCTAAATTTGTTTTCTTGGACTCAACCTTTGATAATTAGAAATGAAGTCAAAGTCACTATTGTATAATTTTGGTCATAGGGATGTCATGTTTCCACATGAGTCAAGAACTATGGTTAGTACCACAACTAGAGGTTGACTAAGGTAATCTGCAACACAGTTGGCACTGCCCTTCATATACTTGATGTTTGTTGATGAAAAGGAATGGAAGTCCTTATAAAAAAAAATTCAAATCTTGTTGGGGTAACGAAAGATAAAGGGGATTATTACCCTGGATTTATGATCCAAAAAGGATCCAAAGAAGGTTAAGACAACTCAAGATGCATAGAAGCAAATGAGGATTCTTAGAATGGCTTCAATAGGCAGCAAAAGGGAAAAAATTAAAATTCCCAAAACTCAATTAAAATGGCATGATCCCGAAGAGTGTGTCGCAAGATTTCTAACGACACAAACGGATTGTCAAATGGAGTTACGGAACAAAAGATATAAGCAATCAAAGTTTTGGTCAACCTAGCCCAGTCAATAGAGATGAGTCAGCATCCATACTACTAACATCAACATTAGTATGGATGACGTCAGAATCCATATAGCCTATGTGGCAAGCATAGAGGGTGACACATTTCATGATGATGTCAACATGCCATGTGGCAGCACTAGAGGCTACCATGTGTCACTTGGATTTGGGGTTTTTAGGGCACCACATGGACCAGTAAAAAAGTGCCACATGGCACCCCAAGGTGATTCTACATGGCACCCCCAGAAGGTGCCACATGTCTGAGGTGACATTAGCACTCAAAGTGGGAAAATCAGAGGATGCCACATGGCCCAATAGGGAGGCACCACGTGGCACTCCTGAAATGCACGAGGAGGCCCCATGACCGAAAAGTTAAAAAATATATAATAATAGAAATCTACCAAATATGGCGACAGTTCTGCCACATATGGCATCTCCGCCAAATTTAACTACCCACCGGAACCTCTGCCAGAAATAGTGTAATGCTCCACCATATTTGGTAGCTGCCCGCCAAATTTAACTGTTGCCAAAACTGCGCACTATATTTAGAGAGCGCGTCAAAATTTCTATTGGAAAACATGTGTTAAAGAGGAGTCCAAGGGAATCAATCCCGGGACCTCCGCCAACTAAATGACTTAATATATCTATGACAACCAATGCACCCAACCTCCACTTTATTGCAAAACCACCTAATTTTTTGTATAAGAAGGGGGACTTTGCTAGAGTTCGAAACACAAGAGAGCACGAGAGGAGACCAAACACACCCCTATGGATGTGTACAGACTTGGGTGATATTTTCAAGAATTGGCACGTAGTTCTAGATTTTGGCATGGATTTCGAGACAGTCTGGTCATTTATTGTAGGAGCAGTGGCACAGAAACCGACGCAGGGGTGTCTCGGGGGCCTGAAAGTGTCTGAATCGTATTGAGGCATGGAGACAATCATTTTTAAGTAAAACGACACCACAAACGCAATGGTGGTGTTATTTTTCTGATCTGAGCAAAGCTTATGTGGCTTAACTCTAGAATGAGGTATACTTATGTATTTTTCCCAATTCTTTTGTGGAGTTAATAAAAAGACCTACCCATTTGAGAGCAGGACCCAGAGACGTAGTCCACCAGGGACGAACTTCGTTATCAAGTTCTTTGTGTTCATATTGCATGATTATGTCTCTTTACTTTTGAGCTTTTCCTTCTTTATGGTGTACTTTTGTTTATGCTCATTTAATACAGTTCTTTAATAAGTCACCTGACGAAAAGATCCTGGATCAATTTATAGCCTTAACAAAAATTTCAATTAGTCCTGAAGCAATATGTACTTGGGCCTAATGTTGTTTTATGTGTTTTAGCAAAACAAATAAGAAAAATACATGTAACATAAATTTATAACAGATTTGAAAAATAATCAAGAAAGAAAATACGAGACATCATTATACATCATGTCCAAAAATGAGACCAAAAACCATAAATGATTTTATTGATTCAATTCCAAATTACAACAATTCCAAATTACAGCCCAAAACTCTCTTTTCATACCCCTGTGTGGGTAAGGACCAAATTCAAAATTATAATTCTAAGGTGGAATATTTCATCATACATAGAAAACTGGTTTCTTCTAAGAAAAGACCAAGACTAAGAATACTGGATCAGAAAGCCACAATTGTACCACTTTCCTGACTCTACAAAATAATTCTAATCAACACTAAAAAATAATTCAAAAATCAAACTACAAGTATTATACTGTCAAAACAAATTATTGACCTTTTAAAGCATGTCAAAAATATATGCTTCTTAGTCCTTCTTATTGCCACCTTCAGTAAAACCCTGATGTCAACAAGAAGATCCATCCCTTATGTAATTCAGAAGTGAATGGAACTAATTTCAACTACCTTTAGTTAACTAGGGACAACTTTGATAAATAATTATAATAAAGGGTTTTAATAAATAATAACTAGTAGGTGGGAACCCCCTATGTAACTTTATTGTTGAATTTTCAATATACCCTTGTACCTCCACAAACTTAACATCCATGCCAAACCATAAAATAGATGTGCATCCATCATCCCCCTAAATAAATAATTATGTCATAAATACACTTCTGACTCCAAAAAATAATTTAACCATGCCAAAAGTATATTAATGTTGTCTATTGTCCAAAAATAAAAGTGTGTGTATATGATTAATGTTGTCTATTGTCCAAAAATAAAAAGTGTGTGTATATATGTGTGTGTGTGTGTGTGTGTGTGTGTGTGTGTGTGTGTGTGTAAAATGTGTCCAACAACCAATTGTAAAGAAAAGAGTCATCATAAAATAAAATTTAAAATTCATATTTTTTGTGGGAGGTTGTCCTCATCTGTCCATTACCTTGAGATGATGCCACCCCGTGTGTATGTAAGTATACCTTGGTAGGATTCTTTATCTCATTTGTTTATGCTTCATAGTGCATATTATCAAAGGTGATATTTCTTGCTTCAACTTTCTGGAGAATGTAGTGAGAAGTAATAGAATGGGAATATTTTTTTGATGAACCCAAGCTAGGTGAGCAAGAAAATTGCTTCCCTTTGCTTAGCTCGGGATATTGATATAATTATTTTTGTTTTTTAGGATTCTAACTCACTGATAGTGCATGTGAGTCCATGGAAATAGCAGGCCATGGATGCTTAGGAGGAGGTGGAGGTAGTGGTAAATATATAGCAGGACAACCATGGTGATGAGGTTGAGGATGATGAAATACTTCATTCCAGACATCATTAACTGGAATAGCAGGTTGCATGGACACATGTGGTTCTACATGAATTTTGGTGATGTTAGGATGAGATTGTAGTGGGGATCTAACAAGTTGAAGAGGATTGAAAGATCCGTGACCAACTAGATTAAGAAGTCCAATTTGTAGTAATTGGTTAAAATCTTCATAGTCTGCATCAAAATGGACAGAGAATCTAAGTCTCTTATTTCTACCCCTCTTCCAACCATGTTGCTATCCCCTGTTCCAATTACCTATGTTTCCCATGTTATCTCTATTAGATTGGTTACTTCCACGACTAAAAATATCATCTATTTAATCATGAATACTGGATTAGAGCATGCATAAAACAACACATAAATCATCAAATATAATTTTGCATGTAAAATAATTTAAAAGTGGCTCTGATTCAATCAACCATCAAGCATGCAATCATCCAAGTATAAGTGAGGAAAAGGGAAGTCAGATTCAAACAATCTGCTTTGCATTGACACATTTTCCAAACTACATATCACTCATTCTTACACATACTGATATTCATTATATGAACATGGAACTTATAATGAAATTGGGTAGATGGAGGGTTTTGTATTGAATGTAAAGTGAAAGTAAATGATGAGAAAGAGCGGTACATGTTCGTAATCATAACATATCAGTTGTCAATTCTATACATATGCTCAATGTCAATCGCCAATCTGTCATGGCAATCCCTTTGTTCACTACTTAGTTCAAGTATCATTCTGATAGATTTTTAATATGTTTACCATGCTTCCTTCAAAAGTATTTAGTATTTATAAATCGGGGAAGAACATAAATTTAAATGAAAAATGGTATTAGTACTTTAGGAATAATTGATGTAAAGTGGGAATATGAGAGGAACTGATCCTGAAAATAAATACGATAGTCATCTCAAAACTTATTCTATACTAGATTCTTTCAATATTCATCATTGTTTCTCGTCCTGGACTTGTATTTGGATGACGAAGAAATAATCATGTAATTGTACTATTTTGGAACAAAGCTCATGATATAATTTCAAATATATGTAGAGACAAATATTGAACCATGTTTCTTTCATGTTTTCTTCTATACATACATACAATAATCAACATATATTCCCCATTCATGCCAACTCCCAACAACTTTTCCTTTTAATAGAAACATTTTTATTTTTTACAACAAGGGGAGAAAATATGGAGTTTTAATGAAGGATGAATTTAGGAATATGAGAATAACTCATGGAAAATGAAATAATGATAGCACTTGGTCCTGTATATAAAAATAAAAATACTTGTGTTTCATTAATGCTTACAACTTGGTTGCAAACAACATATTTTGATTCCCAAAACTATTGTAATCATCAACCAATCCATTAATTTTTCAAAACTTTTCATAGAAACTAAAACTATACATAAATTTATTGATAGCCCAATAATATTACATGCTACTTGACTCAACAGATTGAGCATTGAATTATTTATATAATGCTTCCTTTTTGCAAAAACCAAACTCAAACTTCCTTTTGCAAAAATGAAACTCAAACTTCCTTCACCTTTGTGGTATCATGGCCTGAATTGGAGGTGGAATCCTTGTCTAATTCCTATGATTGGGTAATGAATCACTCCTCAATAATAAATTTGGTGAACTTTCATTTGGATACAAATACATGTTTGAATCTATTAGTTTTTCCAAGAAAAATATTGTAGCTAGTTTTCATTTTAGGTAGAAACATAAAGGTACACTATGTGTGTGCATAAAGGCACTCAAAAAATTCTTTCTGGCATTGAATTGAAGAGTTTCCTTCACATGAATATCAAAAAATTTCAAAAAATGAAACAATCCAAGGACATATAGTCCTTATTATACATTATATTTTCAAAAAAAGGACTTGTAGACTCTGAAGGAGATAGAGTCACTTAGATAAAAAATAAAAATAAAAAGGAACGTGCATTAGAAACCCACTAAAACAACATAAAAAACACCCAATCATACCAACATGACTTGACTACTCAATAGTTTAGTCATATATGAAGTGAATGATTGTTGGAGAAATGATTCCATAATTCTCTTCTAATATTTGTACAACTTCAATGACCATTTTCAAGGATTTCATATACCAATCACTTGCTTTTCCTTTCAACTCCCTACATATATGACTATAAGAAGAATATGAAAATATTCATTCTAGTTACTTCACTTGATCATACAAAGTTCAAATAACCAAATTTCACATGCCTATGGATCCCTTCACCCACTCAATGAACAACTTGGAGTCACCAAAGATATAAATCTATGTTTTACTTTTCTCAATTGTTAACCTTGTCACCATTATATAGTATTCCATTATAAATAAATATTTGTACCTTCACGTAAACCAACCATAATGTGAGAATTGTGTGTCTATGTGAATTACATCACTCCACATGTGCCACAAATCCTTAGGGTGCCTTGACATGCTCCATTAAAGAAATCCCAAGCATTAGCATTATCCACCTTTATTTCTTTCATTTACCTTGAATATTTTACCTTGCCAACAAACCAACTACTATCATATATTAATTTAATTGATGAAAAACATGAAAGGGGGGAGTTTTCATGTTTTGTAATAGCCATGCAACCCTTGCTAGCCTCACATCCCATGAAAAAAACAATGGCAAGGCCTAATGTGCCCTCTGTAATGGCCCCTCATAATAGCTTTGCACACTATTTACAACTGAAGAACTCTACCACACCCCATTCCCTTTAGCTAAGGGAAGTGAAGTAGACCAAACCTATTTAGTGGAAGGACACTTGATTAGCAAGTGATCAATAGATTTCCCTTCATTTTTACATAGTATGCATATACCTAGTCCTTGTCAAAATATTTTTTGTAATACATCCTATGTAAGGACTTTGTTAGCCAAAGAAAACCACATAAATATTATTCTTTTATGGATATTTTTCCTTCCAAATTGGCTTTCACCATCATCCAACACATCCATCTTCCTCCTCATTGAACATATACCTATAGCCTAGTCTTGTTGAGTAATGATCAGAGGACATATTTTTAGACCATACAAAGGATTCTTCTTCTGCACTAATCCTTATTGCACTTTGCAACAATATTTGAAAAAATGCATTCAAATTGGTAGCATCAATACCTTGTAGGCCCAGTACTCAACCCTTTTCCACCCTTAATTCCATAGAAAGGTATTGAAAGAGTCCATTTCATTAGCCATGGAGAATATACATTATGTTGATAGAAAGGCCAACAAGGGTTGAAGAAGCTTGAAATTACTATTACAACCCACCCATAGATTAACACCCATCCTTACCTTCCCACCATTTTCAACCTTCAAGGATAACATGAGAAAAAATGAAACCAAAGATTTCTAGATGATAAAAACATTTGAGATATATTTTATAGGTGAACTGATCCATTCCTCAAAAATTTGTGGATCTAAATGGTTTTATAGATTTACCTTTTTCCTTAAACCTTAATGATTAAGAAGTCTCTATGAACTTTTAGTTGGTATAGATTTACCAAATTGTAAATATTTTTTAGACCCGAATTCTCAGTAGTGTTTGGTCTAGCAATATTTTTCCTTTTAAGTAGTACCCTCCTCTATTTTTCATATCCATAAAAACTTAAAACAAATTTTCCTAATATTATCTAGTATACCAACTCAAATTTAGGGCATAGAATGAAAAGACATAAGCATGGCTTCAAGAACTAATTTGACTAAGGCTGGCCTTCCCCCTCTTGCAAGCCATATTTTACACCTTATGGTTATTTTCTTCTTAGCTTTATGATATAACTAGATCCAATGTCTAAAGCCATAATTGTTATGTTTCAATACAAATCCTAGTTATTTAAAACCCTTATTAAAATCAATGCTATTATATGGTAAAATCAAGATGATTTCCCTTTCCCAACCCTGAGTAAGCCAATTGAAAGAAATGAAAGATTTTAGAGAATGTAATTTCATACATGTTGTACAATCTAAGTCTAAAATATCCTTGTATTTCACCTCTCTAGGAGACCCATTCCCAACAAACAACACATCATCCATAAATGAAAAATGGGATAGAGATAAAGATCTCCCAAATTTGATGCATTTTATGATGCCACCACTTTGGTATGAATTCAATGCTCTACTTAGTCTTTTATCCACAACTAAAAAAAGGAGAGGGGATAAGAGTTGAACCTACTTGAGATGTCTTATTGGTTTCAAGAAACTGGAAGCATAACAATTTATTGGTACTAGAAAATAAATTGAAGAGAAGCATCCACCAATCCAACAAACTGTAGTAGAACATATACCAATATGAATTAGAACTAGTCTCATATACAACTAGCTAGAATCCTCGTATGATTTGGATAAGTTAAGATTGAAACCATATCACTTAGATTCTTAAATTTGATTGTATGTAATCCCTTTGTATCTACTCCAATTACATCATGAAGTTGTCTATTGCTATCAAAACCAAACTAATTACTTCTAATAAACTTAGAAAATGCATTATTCAACCTCCTAGAAATACAAAAGAAATGATGTTGTAGATTAAGTATAATCATGAAATGGGTCTGATCTCCTTGAAATATTATGTAAAGTATTTATTTGGGACCAATTTAATGAAGGTATAATTTTTGTCCGCCCAAAACCTAACCAAGATTTTCAAATTCTTCTACAATTTTGAGCAAATCGTCCTCTAATAGATTGACATAAAAATCCACATAAAATTCATTGGTCCATCCATTTACACCAATGATCTTATCCTTTTGGAAGGAATCCAATATAGCCTTCAATTCCTCTTTTGATATCACAACAATCAACTCTTCATTTGTTTCATCTTCAATAAACCTTGGAAAAAAATAGGCAAGCTTAATTGTGTCGACAATTTTTACACTGTCATGTTCCTAGTACACTCTTTTGAAATAAGACGCCCCCAGATAAAAATTCTCATGGAAACTTGTCACCCTTCTTCCATCTTCTCTTTCTATCTCCTAGATTGTGTTCATATTCTTCCTCTACTAAGTGTAATTTCAGAATAATTTTTTGTTTTCATGTCCTCGGGCCAAACATATGGCTCTACTTTTCATCCTCTATTTATATTCTTCCCATTCCATCATTTTCCTTTTGTTACTCCCAATATCCTTTATCTTATCCTTTTCTTCTTCAGAGAATACACCATGACTATTTTTTTCATATAGTTGGGCTACTATTTATTCAACTTCTTTCAAATACTACTAAGATTTAAATATTTTTTCTTAACCCATAATATAATTACCTTCTTAAATATTTTTAAGGTTTCCAGTGAAATAAAGCATTGTAAATCCCAAATTGATAGGGTTGAAATGCTTCCCAAGCATCGCAAATCCCAAATTGATAGGGTTGAAATGTTTCCCTTGTTTCTTGACCAACTTTATAAAATCTTCATTTTTATAACCAAAATGGATTAAATTTGAAGGGCCTTGCTAGTTTTTCATCATCTTTCTCTATCTAAAGAATAATTTGTAATTGATTTGATCCCCTAGTATCAGCCCATGAAATAACTCTACTTTATCTATTCATAAGCTCCTAATAGATTATAAACCTATCAATTCTTTTAGAAATGCTCTCTTCTCCCACTTTGAAATTCCTCCATGTGGGCATAAGTCTGACAGGTTCAACACTGCAAAGACCAAATTCTTCAATCTTATGTAGGAAATATTCTATAATATTATTCATCCTTGTTGCCTCCCTCTACACTTTAACTCTTCTTTAGAAAAAATTCAAATCCTCTACAACAATTACATCTTCTTTCTTTAGGAAATCCTTACCAAAGATATCACTCCCAAAAACTTCCTTATATACATATGGACCATATATGTTTACCAAACAAAAGGTGTTCCATATATTTGGAGAATGTTACTATAATTTAATTCATATATCTTGAAGAATAAAAAATGGGTTTATTAATTGTAAATAATTTTTCCATCCAAACACCACCTACCTAGATCTATCATTGGAATCTAAGTCTAAAAAATGCTAGTTCTTAATAAAGGTTTACAAATTTCCCTTTATTTTCTCTCCCTCAACCATAGTCTCTTAGATCGTGAATTTTTTTTGGTTTATGTGTATTTGCAAAACACACTAGGATTTTTTTAATGGGATGAGCTCAATCCCCTAATGTTAGAGAGAAAGCTATCACGGTTTCAAATTGCTAGGGACCAACCCCACTCTAAGGGCTCCTCTTATTGTTTGTTGTTTCCACTCAATATCTATCTCTTTTTTTTCTGTGCCATATTTAGGATGGATTTCCTTCCTGGAGTTGTGAGTCTAAATAAATGTCCTAAATCTAAACCATGCCCCCCTTTTTCCTCATCCACGCATGTTTCCTCCTAGGATTTTTCAATGATTTCAATTGGTATTTGGGAGGTTTTTTAGTAGTAGGAGCATCTTAAAACTACTTGGATAAATCCCTCTCAACATTTTACTTATTTCTTATCTTTGAGTTTTCCTCAAGATTTAGAGTGTCTATAGGTGTAGGATTGGAGGGAATAGGACTCACAGAAATCATACCAGGAAGTTGAAGGGAATGATTGTCTAGCCCTCTCACCTTCCATGTATTGTTCTTTATGTAGGTAAACTTTTCACCTCCCATTCCTTGAGACTTGGAAATTGACTATTTATCAAGGGATATACATATGGCATTGGGGTTAGTCATAGAGGGACATTGTTAGCATGGATATGATGCTACAACTATAGACAAAAGGACCATTATAGGGTTTAAAACATAGCTTAACGGGGGGTTTCGATCGTGACCTTACCCTACCATCTTGGTGGCCTCAACTTCACCTTCCTATAATGTGGACCTTGAGCTTGAGCTTTCCATATATCAAATTTGGTGGTATTCATAGGAGGTTCATCCTTTATATGACCATAATAGTGAGAATAGACACAATAAAATAGAATCCTTATGTAATCCAAAGATTATGTGTGTTTCTAGTTACCTGTTTCCATCTCCACATTTTAGGTAACATTTAACAAAAATCCATCTTTAACAAAAATCTATCTACATATGACTTCATCATTGTTGGTGTACATGCACATTTTCCATAATTTCCTAATGTTCAACGGGGCTACTATTTTTAGCATGTCTATTTATAACATGACTATTTATAGCATGTCTAATTATAGAGATTGGCTTCATGAGTCTAATGGTCAAATTTTGACTATATTTGACCAAGTGAGCCATAAGAGTGCTCCATCCCTAGATTTAAGGGGGAATAAGCTATTATTAGCTAGTGGAGGCACTCTTCCCACCTTTTCCTTGATTCTAGGGTCTTATTCCCTAATTTTAGGATTATATTTCCTATGTTTGAGTTCTTGCAGTTATTTAAGGAACCTTATCCCATGAATCAAGGAAGAGAAGCAATTTACTTATCTATTTTAGATCTTTCCTATTTTTACATGATTTATTCATGGATTAGATCCTTTATTTTAGGAAGTTGAGCCACCATTTGTCATCCTGGGGTAGTTGTGGGCTAGTTAACTCCACTTAATACTAGTCTTATTTTGGAGACACATGTGCATGCACAAGGAAGCCCTAACATAGCGGGAACTTCTTCTCTCATGGAGAGTTCTATATATATTTATCACTCTCATTGTAAATCAATTCATTCTAATGAATTCAATAGTTCATTCTTTTTTTTTTCCCTTTTGGTCTCATCTAAATTCGGGCATGTCCCTGTACATGAACAAGGAAAAATATGGCCCTGTCAACCTTATAAACTAGTAAAACTATCAGTATAACAATTTAAAACAAAAGATTTAAAACTATAAATTACCTAGACCTCCCACCCGCAGGGCCAAATACAGCCTTGTCCATGTATAGGGACAAGCCTGAATTCAGGAGTATCATACTTGATTAGGTATATAGATATATCGTAAACACAAGAAACTGTGATATATTAGGCTTGTTCAAATACCATGTGTATTAGTAATCATACATGGTTATGATTACATGTACTAAGCATCATACTTAAGCTCTTGTTCATACCTATACTAACACTAACCAAGATTTATAACGCTTGTACTTTATTATGTAAATACAATGGGTATAAGTAACAAGATTTACTCGTATTTACCTATATGACTTGTGAAAACAGTTTCCATATAGAAGCACTGTAAACAATTACGATCATTCAAGATTTTCAATACAAATTCCATAACTATCAGAAACATTACTAATCATGTAGAGAACAGTCATAGTGTTTACAAGTACTAGTGAATAGAAGCAAGTGATAAGAGTAACATGAGTACTGCAATACTAGATACTTACTACATAGGATATGGAATCACCTTATCTATAACATGAATCTTGTTTCCATCATTACAAGCATAATTATTACCCTATTCAATAAGCATGATAAGCTCTTGTTTAAGTTGATACAACATAACACAATGTACAGTGCTAAGTTGTAACACTAATGGTAATTATAAGCACTATTAAGGGTATTACTACTATGATCAAAGCAAGTAGAACACGAATACAACATGTATGTATGTGAGACATGATACACCTTATTAGGATAAGAGCTAGTATTGAGTGCAAGTAAGGTAATCAAGCGTATTTGTACTAACCAATTAGCATGCTATGTTATCAGTAACTTCTAATCAATTGATTACATAAAAAGGTGTTGTTATACTAGTAATGAAGAAACCATTGCAAGGATACGTCATATCTATAATAAGTATGATGTAAGGCTAATGAAGCTTAGTAACAAGCTTAAGAACAATGATTAACAAGACTTTAATCAAAGCAATATGAGCTTGCTTAGTTAGCTTGAATAAGTTGTAAGTGACACCACTAAGAGTTATGGATTCCAAGTTGTTACAGTCTAGTCATTATGTTTAGTTTAAGCATTTGTATTACACTAATATGAGCTCTATAACATATCTTGTATTCAAGCAAGTATGGGAAAAGGGTAATCATACTAGTATCATTAAATTTAATGAAGGGTCCATGTTTCTTCTATCATTACTTAGGGAATAATCGTGATGTTATAACTCATATGGGATTAGAGCTCTAGTCATATCTTACACTTTACTTGAGTCTAATATAGGTCCATATAATCTTACAACCTATTGGATACAGGAGAATGTATTCTCGTAATCAATTACACATAGCTAATACTGGTAAAATAGTATGTGATTCCTTTATCGAATGGGCTATGCCATATCTTACAATGGTTGAAACATGGGTAATAGGCATAATCAATGCATGCATGTAAACAACTTAGGTATTATCTTAGCTTTAGCTTTGTATAGTTTATTGGAATAAGATGATCATCCTATACGTTAAACGGTATTGGTTTTATTACCATTAGTTACATGGACTAGAATAGTGATACACATTGAATACTGAAATATATGTAATATGAGTAGTATTGATTACTAATATTAACTACACAATGGGGCTATGACTCTGTGATGAATACACTATGATACCTTGTTTATTAATATGGTTAATGTACGTGTTTGATTACGTATCTACTTAGTAATCTCTATACAAACCTATGTTACTTTGATTATGTATTACTTGCATCATTCATTTATAGGGATAAGTTCAATACCAAGTTGTTACCTATCACTGCTAAGCTCATATGGGTATAGTTCTAAGTATCATGCTTATAGCCATTTAATTACATTAATCATGAAAGTAATGGAAAACACTCATATTAGTAACCGTTAAAGTTGTGATTAGTATGAAATGCATGAGAGTTGATCCTGCAGGGCCGAATATGGCCATGTCAACCTTCTAAACTAATACTAACACTAACAATTTAAAACATAAAATTTAAAACAATTCAAAACTACAAATTGCATGGACAACCTGCCTGCAGCACCAACATCCACCCGCAACACCAACATCCACCCACATTACCAACGTTCGCCCAACGTCCACCCACAACATCGCTGTTTTCCAGCACCAAAGTCCGCCAGCACCTAACTCCTATCATTATCACCTAATAGCTATCAACAATTCGAGAGAACTATGAGGGGAGTGATATGCGGGTAATATATAAACCATTTGTTTGGCCGAAAGGTTCTATCAGCCAAAAAAACATTCAACTGACAAAGAGTTTCGGCACATATAAACCATTCTATTTGGTTTAAAGGTCTCTGCATCAGCCAAAAAAACATCTAACTGACAAAGAGTTTCAAGGCTGAAAAACATCTACCGTAAAAAAAAAAAAAAAAAAAAACTATCTAGCTAAGATGGTAGAAGATGAGGCCATTGCAGCTATCAATCACAGTCGAGGCCATTGTGCCAATACCGTTTGATTTTACGTCCAATGGTTCGGCCGAAAAATATTTCGGCCAAAACGAGTTGGATTTCAGCTGAAAGAATGTTAGTAGGAATTTTGGAAACCCGATTCTCACAAAAGTGTTACCCAACTTCGTGATTTTACCCCTTAGCAAGTAGATTATTGTGCTTAGAAATTTATTTTCTTCTTTGGAACTAGATTCTTGTGTGAATCCTTTAGATGACCATACTTGTGAGAATAACCACAATGAAATAAAATCCTTATGTAATCCAAGGTTTATGTGTGTTTCTATTTAGCTATTTCTATCCCCACATTTTCACGTAACTTTTCACCAAAATCCATCTTTACCAAAAATCTAGCTACATATCTCATCACCAAAGATTTAGATCTCTCACCAATGCCAAGGAAGACACTAATATTGTCTGCTATTGACTTCATCATATAGCCATTGCAAAATTCCAAAGGTAATGCTAGTAGTTTCAACCAAATAGGTTGCATTGATGTCTTCTCCACCCAATGGTTGAACAACTTAACTAAATTTTTGAGGAAAACATCATAGTTCCCTAGATCCACTTCCATTACTTAATTCTCTTAACATCCTTGTTGGTTCTAAAAATAAAATCCAACCATCCTTGTACTAGAATGTGATACAAAGGCATGTAATCCAACAATTTCTTTCCTAAACTTTACTAATCCACTCATTTAGTCATTTATTAGAGATTGACAAGCCAAATAAACAACCAACCATTGCTCTCTCCTACATTTAGAGGATCTGTTTCATCATGGTGTCCTCACTAAGCACAAACATAATCCTTTCTTTCCATAGTTTGACAAATCCTTTTTTCATTTTTACTACTCAAACCATCAGTACATCGCCCTAACCTTCATACCTCACACCACTTGAGAAATCCTCTATAGATTCTACTTTTCTACCTTCAATGGAAGAGCCCACGATGCCACCATCACCTACAATCCCTACACCAATTGATACACTTAACTTTGAGGAATTGTTTGAAAGTGATTCACAGAAACCCTCTAAGATTATATTCCCTGCAACATACCCAAACTTGTCTCTTTTATCAAGGGTCTTAGGGCTTCTGATTTCCATAAGCGATGACCTCCCCTAGATTGTTAGAGGCTTATAGTAACACCTTTACACAAATTGATATGTCTAGAGATTCCCTTTGTATTGTTGAATTTATTGCCTCCTCTAACAAGGATTGCAGAGCTCAACACTACTTTCTCTCTTATAGTTCGAGAATCACTCTTATTTGTCAAAACATTATCCTCATGGGGTGATATTTTATGCTTAAGTGAGTTTATATATGAAGGCAATCCCATTGCTCCCTTCCCCTTTGAAAAACTCCCATTGCTTTGAGGGCTTTGAGGGCCTTGAATAGGCCCTAAGTTATCAACTGAAGCTAAAAGAGACCTTGAAGGCATCCATTCCTATTCCAAATTCTAAATAGTTCTTCATGAGTAAGGAAAATTGACAATCCTCCACAAAGTTCCTCTGGATCTTCTTAATATTCTAGATGCTCCTAGGCTTCGTCTATTGGAATTTGGAATAAACCCTTACATGATACCATATCTATATTAATACATACTCATATTTAACAATGTCTTTAATCTATGAAAACACTCATACAAATCTCATAAGTGTTTAATTATATTGTTATCTCTAATGTTGTTAATTGTATTCTCTTATATATCCAATGAGTTAAATTAACTTATATGTGAAGTCTATTTACATAATGGTTAATTGGATGACAATCTCATATCAATTTATGCATATAAATGAATTATGGTTTAGTAATTCAAGAGAATATTTTCAATAGATTTTATTTTCAACTTAATTATGTAATTGTTTTAAATAAAAAATCTAGAATTAAATTGTAACTAGATTCATAGTACAAATGAGAAAAAAAAAAATTTAGAGTTTCCACACAAAATAATTTTTTTTTAATTTCTATTACATTACTTTAAAACTAAATAAAAAAATTAAATAAACAAAATTTAGTTGATCCGTTATATCTCATTCCAAATCTAAGAAATATATTCTTGTATAGTGCGTAATGAAATAAATTAAACAAGTCGTCAAAAATTTTGATTGAATCAATAATCTTATAATATGTGGAACTCATTCATTAACAATAATTTGATGAAAACAAACAATGTTATGTGCAAAATAGTAAAACCGAGGGAATAAAGTTTTCTTTGAATAGAAAGTAAATACAAAAATTCAAACAAACAAGCTTAGGCTACATGCAAAAATAATTTTAAAAGTTTGTGAAACTTATAGCTACACATCATAAAGTAAAATTCCAGACCAACGTGTGGCCGACAATTGCAGTTGTTATGTAACAATTATTTCCACTTCAAAATAACAATGAATATAATATTAATGTTGCACGCGAAAGTAATAATGGAAAGATATATTAAATTTGAAAATAAATTGTTAATTTTTTATTCTTTATATAATATATAGTATTTGACATTTTATTGCACTGAAAGGTGTTTTAGTAAAATATCTACAAAATAATAAATTAATAATAAAAAATAAGCTATTTTAATTAATCAATTGACACAACAATCA
Source organism: Picea sitchensis (assembly GCA_010110895.2). Classification (NCBI taxonomy): domain Eukaryota; kingdom Viridiplantae; phylum Streptophyta; class Pinopsida; order Pinales; family Pinaceae; genus Picea; species Picea sitchensis. The sequence continues at coordinate 110,970 of SNQJ01S0004745.1, forward strand.
AAACACTTATATAGTACCACCATTATAGATCCATGTTAACTTCTTATTTATAAATTTCTAGAGGTGCAAATCTTTAATCTTTATTCTAGTTTTGCACTTTAAAAAAGGTTTTCACCTCGAGAGATTGGATCTCTCTAGACACTTGATAGATTCGGAGTTAAGATGGATCTATGTTGGTTAATATATTTATTTAATTAATTTGACTTGTCAACTTTTATGTAACTTTGTCCATATTTTGTAAATATCTTCACGTCCAAGTTCTTGTTTGTTCTATTTCAATGAAAACAAAATAAATAAGTAAGGAAAATTAAAAAATATGATATGGTAATGAATTAATTATGATATGCCATATGTAATTAATTAAATATATAATTTTATCAATGAAATGGTATTTTTATTTTATTTTTTATTATTTTAAGATAAGAATACTAAAATATGACTTAGTAATATGAATACTTACTTTATTCTTCATCACATACATAACATATGGTGTTACAATGATAGAGTGAATCACCGCATTCTATTTGGGGAATTTGTACACTCCATAAGGTTTTATTTTGGGGGGCACAACCCAATCTCTTGCTTTCTTCCATAGTATCATCATACTTACAAATCCACCAAATCCAATTTCTAGTCCCAACGCCAATGCAATCAATGACACATGTTCCTCCACGTGACTTAACCATCCATGGCTAACACCTACGATCTTGCCTTTTTGGTTCTCATTTTTCTTTGGTTTGCATGCTTGTAGAGGAATACCACATAAACACTTGTTGTTTTGAAATGAAGCGGCATTGAAAGTGTCAAATTGTGTTCCTAGTGGAATTCTCCCACAAAACCTGTTAGATGAAATATCCAAAGACGCCAGCATGGTTAAATTAGAGAGCTCTTGAGGAATCTTTCCAGTGAAATAATTGTTGGCCAAGTCCAGTTGTTCCAAAGTAGATATCTGACCAAGAGATGCAAGTATTTTCCCTTCCAACTGGTTTCTTGATAAATTCAACAACCGCAAGGTACTCAAATTTCCTATGCTTGCAGGTATTTCTCCCATAAGATTATTGCTAGACAAGTCAAATATTGTTTTCGTGGCGAACACATATGTGAGAGTATACTCAAAACCCTTGATGACAATATTTACATCCTCGTAGAGTGTATTACCACTAAGTTTGGAAGACCCAAGGATTTTGAATCTTTTAAGTCTCTCAAGATTGGATGGTATCCTTCCACTGATTCTATTGTTGGATAAATCCAACACTTGTAACTGAGTGAGATTTGTGATGGATGCAGGAATACCACCATGGAGCTTATTATAAGCAACACTTAGAACTCCCAACTCAGGAAAAGATGCAAGGTACCCAGGTAGCTGACCTGTGAATCCATTTTTGCTTAAATCCAATAGTTGAAGCTGGATACATCGGGCCAAAGATGCAGGTAGAGTCCCAAAGAAGTTATTAGAATAAATAGAGAGAACTTCCATAGAAACTAGAAATCCTATGTCTAGATTTTCACTAAGTTTGTTCTGAGACACCTTCAACCTCTATAAGACGGTGCATTTACTTAAAGTTGGCAGTATCGTCCCTGACAATAAGTTGTTTTGCAACAATAAATTTCTCATAGATTTGCAATTGCCTAGAGATGCAAGAATCTTTCCATTCAACTTGTTTTTAGACAAGTCCAACACTTCTAGTCCCACACATTGGCCAATATGATGAGGGATTGGTCCATCAAGATTGTTTTTATATAAATATAATTGTTGAAGGGAAACCAAATTACTAATACCTTCAAGAATGCTACCAGAAACATTATTTAACCGCAATAAAAAAAATTTAAGAGATTGAATCTTTCCTATACCCTTTGGAATTGTGTCGATAAAATTGTTGGTATTTAAGTAAAGTATTTCAAGCTTCGTAAGATTGGAAATGCCCTCAGGTATTCTTTCGTTCAACTTGTTTGCACCAAGACCGAGTAATGTCAACTCACTCAGTTTTGTAATGACTTCAGGTATGCCACCGGTAAAACTATTTCCACCAAGAAATAGGAAGGTAAGCTGACTAAAATTGCCAATGACTTCAGGTATGCCACCCGTAAAGCTATTTAAAGAAAGATCTAGGTGACTAAGCTGACTTAAGTTGCCAATGGCTTCAAGTACACTACCCGTCAAGTTATTTTGACCTAGACTTAGGTAAATAAGCTGACTCAAGTTGCCAATGGCTTCATGTATGCTACCCGTCAAGTTATTTTGACCCAGACTTAGGGTGGAGAGGGGAAGTCGAAATATACTCATAGGCACAGATCTTTCAACTCTATTGTTTACTAAATCCAACCATACAAGAGAACTACAATTTCCTATTTCGGAAGGAATATAACCTAAAATATTACTTTTACCATAACCTAGACCATAAATGGATAATTGAACAAGCTCTCTCAAAGAACCAAATTGAGATGGGATATTACCTGATAATCGATTGTCTCCCAAAAATAAAATTTCAAGGGAAGAGCAGTTTCCTAGAGACGGAGGAATGGTGCTTTCCAACTTGTTTGTTTGTAGATACAAGTACTATAAATTTTGCAGCAAGCCAAGTCCAGTCGGAATTCTTCCAACCAAGTTGTTGTGAGAAAAAGCGATATACAATAGTTGAGTACAATTTCCAAGATCAAGAGGGATGTAACCACTTAATGAGTTGCCTTCAAAGTAAAGATAAGATATATTTATGATCAGACTCAAAACTGAAGGGATTGGACCAGTGAGATTGTTGTATCCAATGTACAACCATTGGAGAGAAGTGCAGTTGCTAAGAGAAGTTGGAATACTTCCGCTAAGATTATTGTTCCTCAAGAGGAGCCGTTCCAACTTGACTAGACGACCGAATTCAGTTGGTATACTCCTTGTCAAGTTGTTTACTGAAAGTTGGATCCATTGAAGTCTTGTACAATTACACAACTCTTTTGGAATAAAACCATGGAGAAAATTAAAGATGAGGTCTAGTATTCCCAACGCCTTTAGCTACCCAAATTCCAGTGGAATTCTTCCTGTCAAATTATTACGGGAAAGATTCAGAATTCTTAGTAGCGAGAGGCTGCAAAGAGATGGTGAAATTCTCCCTTGCAATCCCAATCCAGGTAGTATTATGGCAACCACTTGTTTCGTGCACTTTCTATAGAAAATGCCATTCTAGGAGCACACGTCATCGAAGTTTTCTTCGGTCCAGTTGAACAACGATCCAACCAGATCCGATGTGAGTGCCTTTCTGAAGGAAAAAAGGGCCTCTACATCCCTTTGATTTTCGGAGCATCTGGGTTGGTTTAAAATGGGGCAAAACCCATGGATAAGGTTCTAAAATTCATGGAACTTTGATCCATGAGAAACTTAGACTACCCCTGAAAATTTAGCCGGATTCAGGCCCATTTTTTGCCTGAAAAATGAAATTCTGGAGGGAAGATTGCTCCCTAGTTAGCTTAATCCATTTTTTTTTGGTTAATTGGTATAAGTATTGTAAAAATAGAGGTGAAAAAGTTTGGGAAAATAATTGTTTTGGGTTTTACTATGATAAATGATTGATTGGTTATTATGGGAAAATGTATAGATACATTCATTTTATAAGGAATTAGTTGGATGATCTTAATAAATGGGATAGATTAGTGAAGAAAGTTTTGTAAAGTCTTTAAGTTAATTTGGAAATGGATTGGTTCACGGCTTATCTAGGAAATAGAGGTGAAGAAGTTGGAAAACTAATTATTTCTAGTTTGAATTTTGTTGGTTGGACTATTGTATAGACATAGTATGAAGAAATGTGTGGAAACCCATTCATTCTATATGGAATTTAGTGGGGAAGTCATCAAATGAGACATAATCATGAAGAAAGGTATGAAAACTCATGAATTCTATCTAGAAATTAGTTAGGACTAGTATTAACTAGGATAGAGGTGAAAAGGTTAAGGAAATTAATTGTCTCTAGTTTGAATTTGGTTGGTAGGTTGATTATCTGGGACACACTATTGAAGAAATGTGTGGAAACTCATTTAGTCTATATGGAATTTAGCAGAGAAGTCATATTAAATGAGACATTGATGAAGAAAGTTGTGCAAACTCACTAATTATGTCTAGAATTTGGCTTGTACATTGATTAGGAAATAGAGGTGAAAAAGTTGATAAAATAATTGCTTCTACTTTGAATTTCTTTGCTAAGTCGGTTGTTCAAGACATATTATTGAAGAGAGGTGTGGAAACACATTCATTCTATATGAAATTTAGTAGTAAAGTCATATCAAATGTGACATATAGTGAAGAAAGTTGTGCAGATTCATTAATTATATATGAAAATGGGTTGGTACTAGTATTGCCTAGGAAATAGATGTGAAGAAGTTGGAGAAATCAACTACTATATTATAGAAGAACGGTGTGGAAACTCATATGGAAATTAATGGGGAAGTCATATCAACTAAGACATATTCATGAAGAAAGTTGTGAAAAGTCATGCATTTTATTTGGAAATTAGCTAGTACTCATATTGACTAGGACATAGAGGTGAAGAGGTCAAGGAAACTAATTGTATCTAGTTTGAATTTGGTTGGTAGGTCAATTGTTTGGGACATACTATTGAAGAAAGTTGTCGAAAATCATCTATTCCATATGAAATTTAGCCAATAAGCCCTATTGAATGGGACATTGGTGAAAAAAATGGTGCAAACTCACTAATTCTATCAAGAATTTTGCTTTTACTAGCATTGAATATGACATAGAGGGGAATAAGTTGATAAACTAATTGTTTCTAGTTTGAATTTTTTTACTAGGTCAATTGTTTAGGAAATTATTAAAGAGAGGTGTGGACACTCATTCATTATATATGGAATTCAATTATAATGTCATATTAAATGTGACATATGGTGATGTTCTGAAAAATCATTAATTGTATATGAAAATTAATGGGTACAAGTATTGTAGAAATTCCCAGATATTTTCTTTAGATAGCATAATTTTCCACATACATATGCAATGTTCACATAGGATAAATTCCCATATTTAGACTATTTCACTCAATCATGAACTACTCCAACTAGGTACGAAACTACTAGGAAATATACATGAAGGAAATGGAGAAACCGATCAACACATTGTAGAAGAAAAGTGTTGAAACTCATTTGTGCTTTATGGAATTTAGTGGGGAAGTCATATCAAATGAGATATATTTGTGAATAAAGTTGTGAAAGTCATGAATTCTATCTAGAAATTGGTTAGTACCCATATTGACTAGGATATAGGGGTGAATAAATTGGTGAAAATATTTAGTTTGAATTTGGTCAGTAGGTTGATTGTATGGGACACAGTATTGAATAAAGTTGTGGAAAATCATCCATTCTATATAGAATTTAGTGGGAAAGCCATATTGACTGGGGCATTGGTGAGGAAAGTTGTCTAAACTCATTAATTCCATCTAGAATATAACTCATACCATTATTGACTAGGGCATATAGGTGAAGAAGTTGGGGAAACAAATTGTCTCTAGTTTGAATTTAGTTGGTAGTTCGATTGTCTAGGACATACTATTAAAGAGAGTTGTAGAAACTCATCTATATTTTATGGAATCTAGTAGGCAAGTCGTATTGAATGGGGCATTGGTGAAGATATTTTTGCAAATTCACTAATTCTATCTAGAAGCTGGATTGTACCGATATTAACTAGGTTTCTAGTTAATATGAATAAGTTCATCAAATAATTGTTTCTAGTTTGAATTTCGTTAGTAGTTCAATTGTTTGGAACATATTATTCAAGAGAGATGTGGAAACTCATTAATTCTATATGGAATTTAGTGGCTCATTAGAGCAAATTTGGGGTCTTAAACGAGCCTCATAAAAAAATAGTAAAATGTGTGGGCCTCATTCCCACTTATCTTTAGTTATGATGTTCCACATTTATGTGTTTGGGATTGGAGTAATGCTTAGTCATGGTATAAGGATTATTTGGATGGCTCTATGGAGTAAGTTGTGTTGGTTTGTTGGACCTTCAACTCAAGCAAGTGAGTTTGTGTTTGGACTATGGCAGTGAAATTTTGGGAGTAAGGGTGATCATTCAAGAGCTTCAAACTGGGTCCAATTGGTGAACTCCAATTATGGAAAGTTGAATGAGGAAGCAACATTGCACCATCTTGATGATGTAATGACAATTTTCTAGTGGAATGATGTTCTCATTACAGGTGACCAAACACGATCACCATTTTCTCCAAAAACTTACCACGTGAGTTGGTGAGTTGGTTTGTGGAAAGAATATGCCCCCAAACACTAAATATATCTCCTTACCATGCTATGATGGGGTATTCCCCATGAATATCCATGTGGGACCCACTGCTAGTGAGTTGATGTTCTCATTATAGCAACCAAACATGACCATGTACAAAGTGCAAAAAAAAACATGAATATTGGTGAATTCGATGGAGAAGGAATCATCTCCCAACTACTAAAAAGTTATCCTCATCATATTATGATGGGGTCTTCTCCATAATTACACCATAAATACCATGCATGATAAACTAAAATTCTCATTATAAATAGCTACACATAACCATTTACAATATGTAAAAAAAATTCAATATAATAAACACATAAAAATCATAATAAATAATAATCATTATAAAAAATACTCTACACCAAAAATAATAATGATCATATAATCAAGGTAATAATGATCATATAATCACGATGAGTTCTTCTCCATAATTACACCTTGAATACCATGATAAACTAAAATTCTCATTATAAATAGCTACACAACCATTTACAATATGTAAAAAAATTTCAATATAATAAACACATAAAAATCATAATAAATAATAATCACTATAAAAAACACTCTACACCAAATATAATAATGATCATATAATCAAGGTAATAATGATCATATAATCAAAGGAAATGCCAGGCAAAACCTTTTCATATTAATCATAATAAAAAAATTATTGTTATGAATAAGGCAATAAAATGAAAAGGAATGTTTGCCGGATCTTCATACGAAGATACGAGGGGTTCCATATATTCCTTACACAATAAATAGTCTTCCTTTTTGATATTTCATCCATTGCGTGTAAAGATGATGAAATCCAATATTTCATTGTGTGTAAAGACTGTGAAATAAGAGTTGTACGAGACATGGTCATTGACTATTTTGTTTATTTGTTTCTAAAAATGAGATTTTTTAATTTAATTATTTTCAAAATATATTATTATTTAATGATTATATTTTTGAATTTTCAAAGTTATTTAAATATTTAAAAATAAATATATTATTTTTAATTAATATCAAAGTTATTATAATTATTTTTATTGAATTATATATTTAAATTTTATTAACTTATTTTGTTAATGGAGAAATATTATTAAAAATTAAAATATTTTATTAGATTATATTGTCTTATAATTATCTCAAATATCTAAAATCTAAAAATCATAGTAACGAGGTTTATTCAATTATAAATAACCTAATAAGTTGGAGAGAAAAAAATTAAGTAAATCAAAGAAGATGAAGTATAACTAGAAAGATATTGGAAATCTAACCCAACATGTAGATCCAATCTTGATATATTTTTTTTTACATGAGGAACTCAAAGTTGGAATTGGTGATTTTCACTTGAAAAGAAAGAGACCCTATAGAAACTTGTTGATGGCATATGGAAATGGTGACAAAATCGTGTTATAGGATAAAGATGGTAGTAAGTGTTGGTGCTTTGGAATCTAAGGGAAGGTCAGGTTATCATTTCATTTTAGTTTTTTTTTAATGATATTTTTTAGTTAATAATATTTAATATCATTTAGTTAATATCCCAAGGAGTTATTTTAATCAATTGTTACCAATGTTGTTGGGCATTCAATGAATTTACTAGAAATGCCATCTATTTTCAATGTGGAAAGTATTCCTTATATTTCTTCAAAAAAATTTCCTTAAATTTTTTTTATATCATTTAATTAATTTAATTAATAATAATTATAACAATAAAATTATATATTTTTAATAGAAATATCAATCTACATAAAATTTGATTTTAGTTAATTGTTACTTTGCTCCCATACAAAAATTGATAACAGCATGAGAAGATAATATCAAAAACTCTCTTTGGAAAATGATAATTTTTTACTTTATAATATTATAAAATAAAAAAAATTAGAAATTATTAATCTCTTAAATGCAATCAAAGGAAAATAAGCCTTTCTCTGCAAAGTGAAACGTGTAACCTCTATATTCTATATTTTTAAAAGATGAAACCCTTTGAGTAAGGATGGACCACCTAAGATGTAATATTTTGGTTATTACATTTTTTTTTTGTGTCCACATAAAAGGCATTTTAAAATACACATTGAATTCAAAATTTATACATTAATCAAAACTTTATCATGAATGATGAAACTAAAATTTTAATGTCCGAAATTAACGTGTTCATCCATCTTCAATCATCAGAAACATACTTTGAGATCACCTTATTGTACTTACATATTTTAGCAGATAAAATAGGAGTGTGTTTTGCATAAGAAATGGTTATATCACACATCCTTCTTTTAATCATTTCCATTCCATTGAGGTCATCCATCTTAAATCTCCAAACTCTATCTATGTTAACTAAGTTGGGTGGTTCTTTAGTGCAAGGACAAATTTATTTTTCTTTCCAATACCTTTTAGAAAGGTGCGTTGAAAGAAATGACTAATAATCCTTAGTGATTTTAGATGATATATGTTACCATTAAAAGTTCATAAGGTTAATGAATATTGGTTTGTTTATCATCTATGATAGCTAGGTTTAAGACTATAATTTGATTCAAAATGTAGGAAACTAGAGAATTGAATACATGAATTCAAAATTTGTCTAGTGTGTAATTTGTTGGACAATTATTTGCATGCTTGTCAAGGTATGGACTATAAACTCTGTCATAGGAACCATTGTGCACCCATGGAAGATGGGGATAAACACAAAGAATTGTATAGGAAAGAAAAGGATGAGGATCAAATTATTTTTTTGTTAATAATCCACAACCATTACATTATCTCAAAATAAAAATATATAGGGACTTTGTTGCTGGTCTATCACTTGGGAAACTAGAGCAACAACAAAAAGTCAATTTATCAAGTTTTCCAATCATTAAAAACCAATGCTTCTCAAAAATGTAAAACACAAAGTAATATAAGTCTTGAACAACAAAGGAAAGTCTAGTATAAGCTTGCCTATCATTCTATTGACTGAAAGGAGGTGGGGAGAGAGCACCAAAGCCTCTAAGATCAGAAAAAAGAGGATCTAAGCTAGAATTCATGATCAAATTAACAAGAGGGGGAAGTTCTTCTACTACAGGAACTTGTATTTGAGGATAATCTAGGTTGGTGAAGTCCAGTCCATCCAACTTATCTTCCAACAGGTTCAATTTGTGGTCCACGAGCTTCACTTGGAGTTGCATGTGATCAAGTTGGAAGAGTTTTTCTTGATGTGCCTCATTCCTTTCCACCAAAACCTTATCCGTTAGTAGTTTTAAATGCAAATAGAGATAGATGGTTTTGAAATATTGAGACTCTCGAGCTCTAGTAGAGCCCGGATCAAGAACCCAGATCGAGTGGAGTCGTTTACTTCTTCATTAGATATGAAATGCATGAGAATGCAAACATCTGCCTCAACCAGATTGATTTGATCTTGAATTGATGGAGGGGTGTGGGCATGGTAGGAATCATAAAGGTTTTCCACAACATAGATGGCTCAAGAGTGAGAGGTTCGATGTCAACCACCCTGAGAGTGATGATGAGAGCTCCCATGGGCCATGGAAGGTGATAGGAAGGACTGGTGTAAGGAAAAGTGAAGCATTGCAGATTCAAAAGCTAAGGGAATGACATATAACCAGGTGAGGCATAGAGGGTTGGAAGCAGAGTGGGAGAGAAATTGAAGAAACTACTGAGGGGAGGGCAATAAAATATTATCCGAGCACTTAAGAGAGGAAAAAGTCATGGGAGTTCCCATAATCATCATTGAGGATGCCATTACAAGCAATAAAATCCTCTAATGTATGATGAAGTAGGTGAGGATGAACGTGAGGATCTAAATGCAGAGTAAGGACGCTGGAAAATAGGAACATAAGTTAATTAGATAGTGCATGTGAGTTAATGAGGGAGGGGAGGACTAGGTGTCCTGGGAGAGGACACAGGGGGGACAAATGATCAAGGATCTCAGGGAGCGATTGTCACATCAAAGTGTGTCCCAAGCACCCAATCCAAGAAGGTGTGGTTTGTCTATGTACAAAAGAGGTAGTCTTAATGCAAAGGGGAGTGGGAGGTGGCATCCCATTTAGTATCCAAGGTGAAGTGGCCCTAGAGGAAACTCTCATTGACTAATTTGTCTGCAACCTTATTGGTAGAGCATTTTATATGAGAGGGAACATTCACATCGATCCAAGGTATTAGAGATTGGATGCATTCTAAACTTCCAACCAAATGTTAGCTTAAAGATATTTTACTGATGTGGGAGCCTTGTTGGAGATTTTTGAGCGTGTTGAGGATGATGATCAAGTTATTGTAAATAACTTGTATGAATTTTATGGGCTATATTTCAACATTTTTTTTTTCTTTTAAGAAACTTGTTCATGTGGAAACTACTTTAGTTTCTTTGGAAGATGATTATTGTGATGCTAAGAAAATAAGCTACATGGGTATCATTTTCTATGCACATTTAATATCATCTATCAAGGAAGAGTATCATCCATATGAACTAAATAAGTAAACAATTCTTCATAATAAAATCACCTAGCTAAGAATTCATAATAAACAATCCTAAATGTGATATCCCAAAAAAGGAACAAAGAACCATTTAAGAAACCCTCTTAAAATTTAAATGATAATAAAAACATAAACATATACAAATTCAAATAAATTATAAATAAATAAATAATCAAGCCTAAAACAAATATGCTAATAACACCAACTTTTCTTACATAACTAATAGGGTAGAAAATTATTCAAATATGTATACAATAAAAACCTATATGCTTACATAGTGCAAATAAACCCAATTCATTGAAATGTTCTGAATGTTTAGTCATTATGATAGTTAAATAACATAAAAGATTAATAAACATGTATTAAAGTAATTTGAGTATGGATGTTTGAATTTAAAAATGTAGAGTTTTCAATATGGCCAATAAATATTAGAGAAAAATTAAATCCATGTTGATTTGTAATGAGAATAAATTTATAAATAATGATAGCTATAAGTATAATATAGTACATGTTTGTCATAAGGGTTGCACCTGACTGTTAAAGGGAAGAGTTAGGCCACCTCAAGTGTTGGAATGATTGGTTTTTTTGAATTAAGTTTGTTGGTCAGCTGATATATAGGTTTTCAAGGGTAGAGACCTGGTTGGAATGTTCAACAATATCATTGTAAGGTTTCCCTTAGCTGGTGGCATGCATTTTGGTTAGTAGATAATGATATGAAGAATAAAACAAAGGAAATACAAACAAGTGTATAATTTGTTACTTTTTGTATGAAATTTCTGACTTGAAATAATATTTTAGATCTAAAACATGCACGTAGACATAAATCATCCAAATAGGTTGTATTACAATAAACTATTCACTGAAACAGTAGCTGAAACATGTTTCATGACAACAAACAACTCATTGAGACAATAGCTTAACGAAAAATGTAGCACCACTTTTCACTCACTACTGTGTAGGTGTTACTACATGAAATAACAACACTCTCACTCACAATTAATCACATGCATTCAAAACAAGTTAAACATATTCAACACAGAGTAATCATATGATTTACTTCCATAATCAACAATCAATACTATTTAACATCAATTCATATACACAGTAGAATACATGATGATTATAATACATAGAGATACATAAACATAATTAAAGCATCATCTGGTACTTATCTTTGAACAGTGGTAGATTCCACCAACAAAGTGAAGGCCTTCCATGAACCTCCTAGCCTTAGACCGCACTGCTCATTAGCTTAACAGTGGGTCACCCCCGAGCTGGGACTAAGCTCCGCCCCAAGACAAGGAATCCTAGGCTAGGTTGAGGTTACAGGGAAACAACACACAGCCACAAGGATGGGATTCTCTCCTAGGAACCTCTCACGCTCACTACCCACAGACCCTCAATCCCCACATGCCTGTTCCACCCCAGGAGTATACACCTTCTCTGTCACCTGGACAGTCCTTCGGCTGCTAGCCTCCCTTGCTTTGGGTTACAACAACAGGCTGGACCAAAAGTCTCTGGACTCTGTGGCAGCTACAAGGTTCCTTCCAGGAGTTCTCTCCTTCCTCTGTACACTCTCTCTCCTGGAGAGAGTGTTGGGCCAACAAGCCACACGCAATCCAGCATTGCGTGGCCACAACAATCAATAGGGAAAACTAACACAACTTTCCTACAGGCTCAACAATGGCCGAATGGCTCATGGTCACGACTTTGGGATAGAGACCCCATCCACAAGATCGATCTCAGATAGAGGATACACACGGATTCTCCAGACGAACATAGGTTTTTCAATTCAGAATCTGTATGAGGTTTTTCTGCAAAGGTTGGATCTGTCATACTGCTCAGAGGCCGTATGCACTCAGGCTGTTAGGTGGAATGGAGGAGAACTCCCATCACGTCTCATCTTCACCATTTTATTTGCATGGGTCAGGGCTAACACTTGTCTTCCTCGAAACTGCATGCATTTACCCAGCACGCATCACCTTCATGATGGTTAGGAACTTAGGATAAAACATGAAAATGCTCATGCCTTTTTTGAATAATATTAAAATATTTTTCCCAAGGCTGAAGCCCCCTAGTCTTAACACTTAGCCCCTTTTCCCACCTTCCAACCCCTAATCCCTTGCCTTCTCTGTGGAATCTCAGTCCCCCTTCACTCATTCATCATGGTCGGTCTGCACTTGGCGGTGTTTACAAATTTTTATTAATTTGTTCTGCGTGATTACATATACACCAACAGGCTCCTGGCCTTCAACACTTAGGCTCCCTGGCCTAACAAACAAATAATCCACCAGCTTATAAAAACCTGGCTCACCAGCCTATAAAACATAATTACAATTCCTTTTAGAACATGATTTACAACAGGGCTCGACCTTGGGGACACTACAATCCCCCTCCCCTTATTTCTGCACTATCCTCGGTGCAACTTACACTGTCTCTACAAGCCTTTCAAAATTTTCAAAAAGATGTGGGTACTCTACCCACATAGCATATGCATGTTCCCATGTCGCATCCTCAGGACTGTACCAGGTCCACTAGACCTTTACAATCTCTATAGCTCGATTCCGGAGTTGTTTGCTTTTCCTGTCCAATATGCGCATAGGATGCACTTGCAGGACACCTTCTGGTTCCATCTGAATCACATTCCAATTGATAACATGATTAGCATCAAGTACATATTTCTTAAGTAGTGAAACATGAAACACATTATGTATAGTCATAGATGCAGGTAATGCAATCATGTATGCAATTGGCCCAATCCTTTCCAGGATCTCAAATGGCCCACAAAATCTTGCTGCCAATTTGGTGCAACTTCCCAACTTCAGGGAACTCCTGTTAGTCCTCACTTTCAGGAAAACATGGTCACCCACTTTGAATTATCTAAGGGTTCTGTTACTGTCAGTGTAACTTTTATGCCTATCCTGGGAAGCTTTTAGATTCCGTTTAATTTTTATCATTTGATCTTCCATCTCTTTGAGCAGTTCAGGCCCAACGATTGCTCTGTCAGTTGGATTATCCCAACTCACTAGAGTGTTGCACTTTCTTCCATAAAGTGCTTCGAATGGGCTCATCTTCAATGATGCATGATACCCATCATTGTAGGCAAATTCTACCAAATGCAGGTAGTCTTCCCACCTTGATGGTTTATCCATCACATACATTCTCAGTTTGTCTTCTATTACCCTGTTCACCCTCTCTGTTTGACCATTAGACTCAGGATGATACGTTGTACTAAAGTTCATATTCATTCTGAATCCTTTGAACAATCCTTTCCAGAAATTTGAAGTGAATTTTGGGTCCCTATCAGACACAATTGTCTTAGGAATTTTGTGCAAGCGTGCAACTTCTTTTAAAAATATATCAGCAACATCAGCTGCCCTGTGGGTGGTTTTTAGTGGAATAAAATGGGCATCTTTAGTAAGCTTGTCCACCACCACCATAATTGAATCATGTTGCTTGCTTGTTCTAGGTAGTCCAGTGATAAAATCCATTGTTACCATGTCCCATTTCCATTCAGGAATGGGTAAAGGCTGCAGCAACCCTGCTGGGTGCCTATGCTCAGCCTTAACCTTCTGGCACTCCATACATCTGGTGATGTATTTAGCGATTTCCTTCTTCAGACCCGGCCAAAAGTAATGGATTTTGATTGCTTCCACAGTTTTCTGGTATCTGGGATGTCCAGCATAAGCCATGTTATGCATTTCTTTTAGAATTGCTAGCTTCAAATCTCAGACATTGGGTACATACACTCTGTTTTTATACAGAAGTAAGCCATCAGTTCCCAAGGTGTAACTTTCCTTGGTCTGTGGTCTCTCACGCTACTGTAGCTTTGCTACTAAACCTCTGTACTGCAAATCAGCATTTGCAGCTTCAAAAATTCTGTCTTTAATCTCAATCCTGTACATGCTAATGGTTGTAGCATGTAATTCGTGCACTTTTCTACTGAGTGCATCAACCACCTTATTTTCTTTCCCTTTGATATGCTTGATATCAAAGTCATATTCACACAGAAACTCTAGCCATCTGATTTTCCTGACATTTAAAGTCAGCTGATCAAATAAATACTTCAGACCATTATGGTCTGTTCTCAACTCAAATCTTTTGCCCATGAGGTAATGTCTCCATTTACTCAAGGTGTGGACGATTGCTGCCAGCTCTAAATCATGAGTGGCATAATTCCTTTAATGCTCCTTCAACTTTCAGGGCTCGTAACAAACTACAAATCCCTCTTGGCTGAGAACTCCTCCTAGTCCCTCCTTACACACATCGGTGCACACTACGTAATCCTTATTTGGATCTGCAATCTTTAAGATTGGAGCATTGGTTAGCAGTTGCTTCAATCGTTGGAAGCTAGTCTCACATTCTTCAGTCCAGTGGAACTTCTTCTCCTTCCTTTGCAAGGAAGTGATAGAATTAGCTATCCTTGAGAATCTGGCTATAAACCTTCTATAGTAGTCTTCCAGACCCATAAAAGATCTAAATTCCACCAAATTCCTTGGCGCTGCCCATTCTCGAATGGCCTCAACCTTTTTAGGATCCACAATGATCCCTTCCTTTGATATAATATGCCCCAAGTAATGAATCTACCTTTGATAAAATGAACACTTGCTCATTTTTGCGTACAGCTAGTGTTCTCTCAACACCTGCAGCACCATTCTCAGGTGTTGCTCATGTTCTTCCTCTGTCTTGGAATACACCAAGATATCGTCCAGGAAGACTATGAAAAACTTGTCCAAATAATCTCTGAACACTCCATTCATTAAGCACATGAAAACAACAAGTGCGTTGGACAGCCAAAACGACACCACCATGAACTCATAATGACCGTACCTTGTTCTAAAGGAGGTCTTGCTGATGTCCTCATCATTTATTCTCATTTGGTGATATCCTGATCGAAGATCTATTTTTGAATATATTTCCGCATCCTTCAACTAATCAAAAAGATCATCGATCCTTGGCAGAGGATACTTGTTCTTGACAGTTACCTTATTCAATTGTTGGAAATCAATGCACAACCTCAACATCCCATCTTTCTTCTTCACGAATAGGACTAGGGCACCCCACGGTGACACGCTGGGGAGAATGTATCCCTTCTTTAGTAGCTCTTCGAGCTACAATTGCAACTCTTTCAGCTCTAGCGTACTCATTCTATAAGGATCCTTCGAAATTGGAGCTGCTCCAGGCATCAAATTTATAGAAAAATTGATGTCCCTCTTCGGAGGTAGTCCAAGTACCTCCTGAAATACGTCCTTGAACTCTTTGAGTACCTCGTGGTCTTCCAGATTCGAGACTACATCTCGGGATGCTTCTTCCACCCGAGCTGC